>CAWUFW010006113.1:485000-706177 GCA_963921515.1 Calotriton arnoldi | reverse complement strand
ATGACCCATCGCCTGGTTCCTGCTTGTGTTGTAGATTTCAGAATGCCCTGGTTTTGGTGATGCCTGGTTGTGCTTTAATTCCAGAATGTCCCACTGTTTCATGACCCGGATGTCTTTGAGATTCCCAGATGCCCCATCGCCTGGTTCCTGCTTGTGTTGTAGATTTCAGAATGCCCTGGTTTTGGTGATGCCTGGTTGTCCTTTAATTCTAGAATGTCCCACTGTTTCATGACCCGGATGTCTTTGAGATTCCCAGATGCCCCATCGCCTGGTTCCTGCTTGTGTTGTAGATTTCAGAATGCCCTGGTTTTGGTGATGCCTGGTTGTGCTTTAATTCCAGAATGTCCCACTGTTTCATTACCATGTGTCTTTGAGATTCCCAGATGACCCATCGCCTGGTTCCTGCTTGTGTTGTAGATTTCAGAATGCCCTGGTTTTGGTGATGCCTGGTTGTGCTTTAATTCCAGAATGTCCCACTGTTTCATGACCCGGATGTCTTTGAGATTCCCAGATGCCCCATCGCCTGGTTCCTGCTTGTGTTGTAGATTTCAGAATGCCCTGGTTTTGGTGATGCCTCGGTGTGCTTTAAATTCCCGAATGTCCCACTGTTTCATGACCCGGATGTCTTTGAGATTCCCAGATGCCCCATCGCCTGGTTTCTGCTTGTGTTGTAGATTTCAGAATGCCCTGGTTTTGGTGATGCCTGGTTGTGCTTTAATTCCAGAATGTCCAACTGTTTCATGACCTGGATGTCTTTGAGATTCCCAGATGCCCCATCGCCTTGTTCCTGCTTGTGTTGTAGATTTCAGAATGCCCTGATTTTGGTGATGCCTGGTTGTGCTTTAATTCTAGAATGTCCCACTGTTTCATGAACCGGATGTCTTTGAGATTCCCAGATGCCCCATCACCTGGTTCCTGCTTGTGTTGTAGATTTCAGAATGCCCTGGTTTTGGTGATGCCTGGTTGTGCTTTAATTCCAGAATGTCCCACTGTTTCATGACCAGGATGTCTTTGAGATTCCCAGATGCCACATCTCCTGGTTCCCGCTTGTGTTGTAGATTTCATAATGCCCTGGTTTTGGTGATGCCTGGTTGTGCTTTAATTGCAGAATGTCCCACTGTTTCATTACCATGTGTCTTTAAGATTCCCAGCTGCCCCATCGCCTGGTTCCTGCTTGTGTTGTAGATTTCAGAAAGTCCTGGTTTTGGTGATGCCTGGTTGTGCTTTAATTCTAGAATGTCCCACTGTTTCATTACCATGTGTCTTTGAGATTCCCAGATGCCCCATCGCCTGGCTCCTGCTTGTGTTGTAGATTTCAGAATGCCCTGGTTTTGGTGATGCCGGGTTGTGCTTTAATTCCAGAATGTCCCACTGTTTCATGACCCGGATGTCTTTGAGATTCCCAGATGCCCCATCACCTGGTTCCTGCTTGTGTTGTAGATTTCAGAATGCCCTGGTTTTGGTGATGCCTGGTTGTGCTTTAATTCCAGAATGTCCCACTGTTTCATGACCAGGATGTCTTTGAGATTCCCAGATGCCACATCTCCTGGTTCCCGCTTGTGTTGTAGATTTCATAATGCCCTGGTTTTGGTGATGCCTGGTTGTGCTTTAATTCCAGAATGTCCCACTGTTTCATTACCATGTGTCTTTAAGATTCCCAGATGCCCCATCGCCTGGTTCCTGCTTGTGTTGTAGATTTCAGAATGTCCTGGTTTTGGTGATGCCTGGTTGTGCTTTAATTCCAGAATGTCCCACTGTTTCATTACCATGTGTCTTTGAGATTCCCAGATGCCCCATCGCCTGGCTCCTGCTTGTGTTGTAGATTTCAGAATGCCCTGGTTTTGGTGATGCCGGGTTGTGCTTTAATTCCAGAATGTCCAACTGTTTCATGACCCGGATGTCTTTGACATTCCCAGATGCCCCATCGCCTGGTTCCTGCTTGTGTTGTAGATTTCAGAATGCCGTGGTTTTGGTAATGCCTGGTTGTGCTTTAATTCCAGAATGTCCCACTGTTTCATTACCATGTGTCTTTGAGATTCCCAGATGCCCCATCGCCTGGTTCCTGCTTGTGTTGTAGATTTCAGAATGCCCTGGTTTTGGTGATGCCTGGTTGTGCTTTAATTCCAGAATGTCCCAATTTTCATTACCATATGTCTTTGAGATTCCCAGATGCCCCATCGCTTGGTTCCTGCTTGTGTTGCAGATTTCAGAATGCCCTGGTTTTGGTGATGCCTGGCTTTAATTCCAGAATGTCCCACTGTTTCATGACCCGGATGTCTTTGAGATTCCCAGATGCCCCATCGCCTGGTTCCTGCTTGTGTTGTAGATTTCAGAACGCCCTGGTTTTGGTGATGCCTGGTTGTGCTTTAATTCTAGAATGTCCCACTGTTTCATGACCCGGATGTCTTTGAGATTCCCAGATGCCCCATCGCCTGGTTCCTGCTTGTGTTGTAGATTTTAGAATGCCCTGGTTTTGGTGATGCCTGGTTGTGCTTTAATTCTAGAATGTCCCACTGTTTCATGACCAGGATGTCTTTGAGATTCCCAGATGCCCAATTGCTTGGTTCCTGCTTGTGTTGCAGATTTCAGAATGCCCTGGTTTTGGTGATGCCTGGCTTTAATTCCAGAATGTCCCACTGTTTCATGACCCGGATGTCTTTGCGATTCCCAGATGCCCCATCGCCTGGTTCCTGCTTGTGTTGTAGATTTCAGAATGCCCTGGTTTTGGTGATGCCTGGTTGTGCTTTATTCTAGAAGGTCCCACTGTTTCATTACCATCTGTCTTTGAGATTCCCAGATGCCCCATCGCCTGGTTCCTGCTTGTGTTGTAGATTTCAGAATGCCCTGATTTTGGTGATGTCTGGTTGTGCTTTAATTCCAGAATGTCCCACTGTTTCATGACCCGGATGTCTTTGAGATTCCCAGATGCCCCATCACCTGGTTCCTGCTTGTGTTGTAGATTTCAGAATTCCCTGGTTTTGGTGATGCCTGGTTGTGCTTTAATTCCAGAATGTCCCACTGTTTCATGACCTGGATGTCTTTGAGATTCCCAGATGCCCCATCGCTTGGTTCCTGCTTGTGTTTTAGATTTCAGAACGCCCTGGTTTTGGTGATGCCTGGTTGTGCTTTAATTCCAGAATGTCCCACTGTTTCATGACACGGATGTCTTTGAGATTCCCAGATGCTCCATCGCCTGGTTCCTGCTTGTGTTGTAGATTTCAGAATGCCCTGGTTTTGGTGATGCCTGGTTGTGCTTTAATTCCAGAATGTCCCACTGTTTCATTACCATCTGTCTTTGAGATTCCCAGATGCCCCATCGCCTGGTTCCTACTCGTGTTGTAGATTTCAGAATGCCCTGGTTTTGGTGATGCCTGGTTGTGCTTTAATTCCAGAATGTCCCATTGTTTTATGACCAGGATGTCTTTGAGATTCCCAGATGCCCTATCGCCTGGTTCCTGCTTGTGTTGTAGATTTCAGAATGCCCTGGTTTTGGTGATGCCTGGTTGTGCTTTAATTCTAGAATGTCCCACGGTTTCATGACCAGGATGTCTTTGAGATTCCCAGATGCCACATCGCCTGGTTCCTGCTTGTGTTGTAGATTTCAGAATGCCCTTGTGTTGGTGATGCCTGGTTGTGCTTTAATTCTAGAAGGTCCCACTGTTTCATTACCATATGTCTTTGAGATTCCCAGATGCCCCATCGCCGGGTTCCTGCTTGTGTTGTAGATTTCAGAATGCCCTGGTTTTGGTGATCTCTTGTTGTGCTTTAATTCTAGAATGTCCCACTGTTTCATGACCAGGATGTCTTTGAGATTCCCAGATGCCCCATCGCCAAGTTCCTGCTTGTGTTGTAGATTTCAGTATGCCCTGGTTTTCGTGATGCCTGGTTGTGCTTTAATTCCAGAATGTACCACTGTTTCATTACCATCTGTCTTTGAGATTCCCAGATGCCCCATCGCCTGGTTCCTGCTTGTGTTGTAGATTTCAGAATACCCTGGTTTTGGTGATGTCTGGTTGTGCTTTAATTCCAGAATGTCCCACTGTTTCATGACCCGGATGTCTTTGAGATTCCCAGATGCCCCATTGCTTGGTTCCTGCTTGTGTGTTAGATTTCATAATGCCCTGGTTTTGGTGATCTCTTGTTGTGCTTTAATTCTAGAATGTCCCACTGTTTCATGACCAGGATGTCTTTGAGATTCCCAGATGCCCCATCGCCTGGTTCCTGCTTGTGTTGTAGATTTCATAATGCCCTGGTTTTGGTAATGCCTGGTTGTGCTTTAATTCTAGAATGTCCCACGGTTTCATGACCAGGATGTCTTTGAGATTCCCAGAAGCCCCATCGCTTGGTTCCTGCTTGTGTTGTAGATTTCAGAATGCCTTGGTTTTGGTGATGCCTGGTTGTGCTTTAATTCTAGAATGTCCCACTGTTTCATTACCATATGTCTTTGAGATTCCCAGATGCCGCATCGCTTGGTTCCTGCTTGTGTTGTAGATTTCAGAATGCCCTGGTTTTGGTGATCTCTTGTTGTGCTTTAATTCTAGAATGTCCCACTGTTTCATGACCAGGATGTCTTTGAGATTCCCAGATACCCCATCGCCTGGTTCCTGCTTGTGTTGTAGATTTCAGAATGCCCTGGTTTTGGTAATGCCTGGTTGTGCGTTAATTCTAGAATGTGCCACGGTTTCATGACCAGGATGTCTTTGAGATTCCCAGATGCCCCATCACCTGGTTCCTACTTGTGTTGTAGATTTCAGAATGCCCTGGTTTTGGTGATGCCTGGTTGTGCTTTAATTCCAGAATGTCCCACTGTTTCATTACCATATGTCTTTGAGATTCCCAGATGCCCCATCGCCTGGTTCCTGCTTGTGTTGTAGATTTCAGAATGCCCTGGTTTTGGTGATCTCTTGTTGTGCTTTAATTCTAGAATGTCCCACTGTTTCATGACCAGGATGTCTTTGAGATTCCCAGATGCCCCATCGCCTGGTTCCTGCGTGTGTTCTAGATTTCAGAATGCCCTGGTTTTGGTGATGCCTGGTTGTGCTTTAATTCTAGAATGTCCCACTGTTTCATGACCCGGATGTATTCGAGATTCCCAGATGCCCCATCGCCTGGTTCCTGCTTGTGTTGTAGATTTCAGTATGCCCTGGTTTTCGTGATGCCTGGTTGTGCTATAATTCCAGAATGTACCACTGTTTCATTACCATCTGTCTTTGAGATTCCCAGATGCCCCATCGCCTGGTTCCTGCTTGTGTTGTAGATTTCAGAATGCCCTGGTTTTGGTGATGTTTGGTTGTGCTTTAATTCCAGAATGTCCCACTGTTTCATGACCCGGATGTCTTTGAGATTCCCAGATGCCCCATCGCTTGGTTCCTGCTTGTGTGTTAGATTTCATAATGCCCTGGTTTTGGTGATCTCTTGTTGTGCTTTAATTCTAGAATGTCCCACTGTTTCATGACCAGGATGTCTTTGAGATTCCCAGATGCCCGATTGCCTGGTTCCTGCTTGTGTTGTAGATTTCAGAATGCCCTGGTTTTGGTAATGCCTGGTTGTGCTTTAATTCTAGACTGTCCCATGGTTTCATGACCAGGATGTCTTTGAGATTCCCAGATGCCCCATCGCTTGGTTCCTGCTTGTGTTTTAGATTTCATAATGCCCTGGTTTTGGTGATCTCTTGTTGTGCTTTAATTCCAGAATGTCCCACTGTTTCATGACCAGGATGTCTTTGAGATTCCCAGATGCCCCATCGCCTGGTTCCTGCTTGTGTTCTAGATTTCAGAATGCCCTGGTTTTGGTGATGCCTGGTTGTGCTTTAATTCCAGAATGTCCCACTGTTTCATTACCATGTGTCTTTGAGATTCCCAGATGACCCATCGCCTGGTTCCTGCTTGTGTTGTAGATTTCAGAATGCCCTGGTTTTGGTGATGCCTGGTTGTGCTTTAATTCCAGAATGTCCCACTGTTTCATGACCAGGATGTCTTTGAGATTCCCAGATGCCCCATCGCCTGGTTCCTGCTTGTGTTGTAGATTTCAGAATGCCCTGGTTTTGGTGATGCCTGGTTGTCCTTTAATTCTAGAATGTCCCACTGTTTCATGACCCGGATGTCTTTGAGATTCCCAGATGCCCCATCGCCTGGTTCCTGCTTGTGTTGTAGATTTCAGAATGCCCTGGTTTTGGTGATGCCTGGTTGTGCTTTAATTCCAGAATGTCCCACTGTTTCATTACCATGTGTCTTTGAGATTCCCAGATGACCCATCGCCTGGTTCCTGCTTGTGTTGTAGATTTCAGAATGCCCTGGTTTTGGTGATGCCTGGTTGTGCTTTAATTCCAGAATGTCCCACTGTTTCATGACCCGGATGTCTTTGAGATTCCCAGATGCCCCATCGCCTGGTTCCTGCTTGTGTTGTAGATTTCAGAATGCCCTGGTTTTGGTGATGCCTCGGTGTGCTTTAAATTCCCGAATGTCCCACTGTTTCATGACCCGGATGTCTTTGAGATTCCCAGATGCCCCATCGCCTGGTTTCTGCTTGTGTTGTAGATTTCAGAATGCCCTGGTTTTGGTGATGCCTGGTTGTGCTTTAATTCCAGAATGTCCAACTGTTTCATGACCTGGATGTCTTTGAGATTCCCAGATGCCCCATCGCCTTGTTCCTGCTTGTGTTGTAGATTTCAGAATGCCCTGATTTTGGTGATGCCTGGTTGTGCTTTAATTCTAGAATGTCCCACTGTTTCATGAACCGGATGTCTTTGAGATTCCCAGATGCCCCATCACCTGGTTCCTGCTTGTGTTGTAGATTTCAGAATGCCCTGGTTTTGGTGATGCCTGGTTGTGCTTTAATTCCAGAATGTCCCACTGTTTCATGACCAGGATGTCTTTGAGATTCCCAGATGCCACATCTCCTGGTTCCCGCTTGTGTTGTAGATTTCATAATGCCCTGGTTTTGGTGATGCCTGGTTGTGCTTTAATTGCAGAATGTCCCACTGTTTCATTACCATGTGTCTTTAAGATTCCCAGCTGCCCCATCGCCTGGTTCCTGCTTGTGTTGTAGATTTCAGAAAGTCCTGGTTTTGGTGATGCCTGGTTGTGCTTTAATTCTAGAATGTCCCACTGTTTCATTACCATGTGTCTTTGAGATTCCCAGATGCCCCATCGCCTGGCTCCTGCTTGTGTTGTAGATTTCAGAATGCCCTGGTTTTGGTGATGCCGGGTTGTGCTTTAATTCCAGAATGTCCCACTGTTTCATGACCCGGATGTCTTTGAGATTCCCAGATGCCCCATCACCTGGTTCCTGCTTGTGTTGTAGATTTCAGAATGCCCTGGTTTTGGTGATGCCTGGTTGTGCTTTAATTCTAGAATGTCCCACTGTTTCATTACCATGTGTCTTTAAGATTCCCAGATGCCCCATCGCCTGGTTCCTGCTTGTGTTGTAGATTTCAGAAAGTCCTGGTTTTGGTGATGCCTGGTTGTGCTTTAATTCTAGAATGTCCCACTGTTTCATTACCATCTGTCTTTGAGATTCCCAGATGCCCCATCGCCTGATTCCTGCTTGTGTTGTAGATTTCAGAATGACGTGGTTTTGGTAATGCCTGGTTGTGCTTTAATTCCAGAATGTCCCACTGTTTCATTACCATGTGTCTTTGAGCCTTCCCAGATGCCCCATCGCCTGGTTCCTGCTTGTGTTGTAGATTTCAGAATGTCCTGGTTTTGGTGATGCCTGGTTGTGCTTTAATTCCAGAATGTCCCACTGTTTCATTACCATGTGTCTTTGAGATTCCCAGATGCCCCATCGCCTGGCTCCTGCTTGTGTTGTAGATTTCAGAATGCCCTGGTTTTGGTGATGCCGGGTTGTGCTTTAATTCCAGAATGTCCAACTGTTTCATGACCCGGATGTCTTTGACATTCCCAGATGCCCCATCGCCTGGTTCCTGCTTGTGTTGTAGATTTCAGAATGCCGTGGTTTTGGTAATGCCTGGTTGTGCTTTAATTCCAGAATGTCCCACTGTTTCATTACCATGTGTCTTTGAGATTCCCAGATGCCCCATCGCCTGGTTCCTGCTTGTGTTGTAGATTTCAGAATGCCCTGGTTTTGGTGATGCCTGGTTGTGCTTTAATTCCAGAATGTCCCAATTTTCATTACCATATGTCTTTGAGATTCCCAGATGCCCCATCGCTTGGTTCCTGCTTGTGTTGCAGATTTCAGAATGCCCTGGTTTTGGTGATGCCTGGCTTTAATTCCAGAATGTCCCACTGTTTCATGACCCGGATGTCTTTGAGATTCCCAGATGCCCCATCGCCTGGTTCCTGCTTGTGTTGTAGATTTCAGAACGCCCTGGTTTTGGTGATGCCTGGTTGTGCTTTAATTCTAGAATGTCCCACTGTTTCATGACCCGGATGTCTTTGAGATTCCCAGATGCCCCATCGCCTGGTTCCTGCTTGTGTTGTAGATTTTAGAATGCCCTGGTTTTGGTGATGCCTGGTTGTGCTTTAATTCTAGAATGTCCCACTGTTTCATGACCAGGATGTCTTTGAGATTCCCAGATGCCCAATTGCTTGGTTCCTGCTTGTGTTGCAGATTTCAGAATGCCCTGGTTTTGGTGATGCCTGGCTTTAATTCCAGAATGTCCCACTGTTTCATGACCCGGATGTCTTTGAGATTCCCAGATGCCCCATCGCCTGGTTCCTGCTTGTGTTGTAGATTTCAGAATGCCCTGGTTTTGGTGATGCCTGGTTGTGCTTTATTCTAGAAGGTCCCACTGTTTCATTACCATCTGTCTTTGAGATTCCCAGATGCCCCATCGCCTGGTTCCTGCTTGTGTTGTAGATTTCAGAATGCCCTGATTTTGGTGATGTCTGGTTGTGCTTTAATTCCAGAATGTCCCACTGTTTCATGACCCGGATGTCTTTGAGATTCCCAGATGCCCCATCACCTGGTTCCTGCTTGTGTTGTAGATTTCAGAATTCCCTGGTTTTGGTGATGCCTGGTTGTGCTTTAATTCCAGAATGTCCCACTGTTTCATGACCTGGATGTCTTTGAGATTCCCAGATGCCCCATCGCTTGGTTCCTGCTTGTGTTTTAGATTTCAGAACGCCCTGGTTTTGGTGATGCCTGGTTGTGCTTTAATTCCAGAATGTCCCACTGTTTCATGACACGGATGTCTTTGAGATTCCCAGATGCTCCATCGCCTGGTTCCTGCTTGTGTTGTAGATTTCAGAATGCCCTGGTTTTGGTGATGCCTGGTTGTGCTTTAATTCCAGAATGTCCCACTGTTTCATTACCATCTGTCTTTGAGATTCCCAGATGCCCCATCGCCTGGTTCCTACTCGTGTTGTAGATTTCAGAATGCCCTGGTTTTGGTGATGCCTGGTTGTGCTTTAATTCCAGAATGTCCCATTGTTTTATGACCAGGATGTCTTTGAGATTCCCAGATGCCCTATCGCCTGGTTCCTGCTTGTGTTGTAGATTTCAGAATGCCCTGGTTTTGGTGATGCCTGGTTGTGCTTTAATTCTAGAATGTCCCACGGTTTCATGACCAGGATGTCTTTGAGATTCCCAGATGCCACATCGCCTGGTTCCTGCTTGTGTTGTAGATTTCAGAATGCCCTTGTGTTGGTGATGCCTGGTTGTGCTTTAATTCTAGAAGGTCCCACTGTTTCATTACCATATGTCTTTGAGATTCCCAGATGCCCCATCGCCTGGTTCCTGCTTGTGTTGTAGATTTCAGAATGCCCTGGTTTTGGTGATCTCTTGTTGTGCTTTAATTCTAGAATGTCCCACTGTTTCATGACCAGGATGTCTTTGAGATTCCCAGATGCCCCATCGCCAAGTTCCTGCTTGTGTTGTAGATTTCAGTATGCCCTGGTTTTCGTGATGCCTGGTTGTGCTTTAATTCCAGAATGTACCACTGTTTCATTACCATCTGTCTTTGAGATTCCCAGATGCCCCATCGCCTGGTTCCTGCTTGTGTTGTAGATTTCAGAATACCCTGGTTTTGGTGATGTCTGGTTGTGCTTTAATTCCAGAATGTCCCACTGTTTCATGACCCGGATGTCTTTGAGATTCCCAGATGCCCCATTGCTTGGTTCCTGCTTGTGTGTTAGATTTCATAATGCCCTGGTTTTGGTGATCTCTTGTTGTGCTTTAATTCTAGAATGTCCCACTGTTTCATGACCAGGATGTCTTTGAGATTCCCAGATGCCCCATCGCCTGGTTCCTGCTTGTGTTGTAGATTTCATAATGCCCTGGTTTTGGTAATGCCTGGTTGTGCTTTAATTCTAGAATGTCCCACGGTTTCATGACCAGGATGTCTTTGAGATTCCCAGAAGCCCCATCGCTTGGTTCCTGCTTGTGTTGTAGATTTCAGAATGCCTTGGTTTTGGTGATGCCTGGTTGTGCTTTAATTCTAGAATGTCCCACTGTTTCATTACCATATGTCTTTGAGATTCCCAGATGCCGCATCGCTTGGTTCCTGCTTGTGTTGTAGATTTCAGAATGCCCTGGTTTTGGTGATCTCTTGTTGTGCTTTAATTCTAGAATGTCCCACTGTTTCATGACCAGGATGTCTTTGAGATTCCCAGATGCCCCATCGCCTGGTTCCTGCTTGTGTTGTAGATTTCAGAATGCCCTGGTTTTGGTAATGCCTGGTTGTGCGTTAATTCTAGAATGTGCCACGGTTTCATGACCAGGATGTCTTTGAGATTCCCAGATGCCCCATCACCTGGTTCCTACTTGTGTTGTAGATTTCAGAATGCCCTGGTTTTGGTGATGCCTGGTTGTGCTTTAATTCCAGAATGTCCCACTGTTTCATTACCATATGTCTTTGAGATTCCCAGATGCCCCATCGCCTGGTTCCTGCTTGTGTTGTAGATTTCAGAATGCCCTGGTTTTGGTGATCTCTTGTTGTGCTTTAATTCTAGAATGTCCCACTGTTTCATGACCAGGATGTCTTTGAGATTCCCAGATGCCCCATCGCCTGGTTCCTGCGTGTGTTCTAGATTTCAGAATGCCCTGGTTTTGGTGATGCCTGGTTGTGCTTTAATTCTAGAATGTCCCACTGTTTCATGACCCGGATGTCTTCGAGATTCCCAGATGCCCCATCGCCTGGTTCCTGCTTGTGTTGTAGATTTCAGTATGCCCTGGTTTTCGTGATGCCTGGTTGTGCTATAATTCCAGAATGTACCACTGTTTCATTACCATCTGTCTTTGAGATTCCCAGATGCCCCATCGCCTGGTTCCTGCTTGTGTTGTAGATTTCAGAATGCCCTGGTTTTGGTGATGTTTGGTTGTGCTTTAATTCCAGAATGTCCCACTGTTTCATGACCCGGATGTCTTTGAGATTCCCAGATGCCCCATCGCTTGGTTCCTGCTTGTGTGTTAGATTTCATAATGCCCTGGTTTTGGTGATCTCTTGTTGTGCTTTAATTCTAGAATGTCCCACTGTTTCATGACCAGGATGTCTTTGAGATTCCCAGATGCCCGATTGCCTGGTTCCTGCTTGTGTTGTAGATTTCAGAATGCCCTGGTTTTGGTAATGCCTGGTTGTGCTTTAATTCTAGAATGTCCCATGGTTTCATGACCAGGATGTCTTTGAGATTCCCAGATGCCCCATCGCTTGGTTCCTGCTTGTGTTTTAGATTTCATAATGCCCTGGTTTTGGTGATCTCTTGTTGTGCTTTAATTCCAGAATGTCCCACTGTTTCATGACCAGGATGTCTTTGAGATTCCCAGATGCCCCATCGCCTGGTTCCTGCTTGTGTTCTAGATTTCAGAATGCCCTGGTTTTGGTGATGCCTGGTTGTGCTTTAATTCCAGAATGTCCCACTGTTTCATTACCATGTGTCTTTGAGATTCCCAGATGACCCATCGCCTGGTTCCTGCTTGTGTTGTAGATTTCAGAATGCCCTGGTTTTGGTGATGCCTGGTTGTGCTTTAATTCCAGAATGTCCCACTGTTTCATGACCAGGATGTCTTTGAGATTCCCAGATGCCCCATCGCCTGGTTCCTGCTTGTGTTGTAGATTTCAGAATGCCCTGGTTTTGGTGATGCCTGGTTGTCCTTTAATTCTAGAATGTCCCACTGTTTCATGACCCGGATGTCTTTGAGATTCCCAGATGCCCCATCGCCTGGTTCCTGCTTGTGTTGTAGATTTCAGAATGCCCTGGTTTTGGTGATGCCTGGTTGTGCTTTAATTCCAGAATGTCCCACTGTTTCATTACCATGTGTCTTTGAGATTCCCAGATGACCCATCGCCTGGTTCCTGCTTGTGTTGTAGATTTCAGAATGCCCTGGTTTTGGTGATGCCTGGTTGTGCTTTAATTCCAGAATGTCCCACTGTTTCATGACCCGGATGTCTTTGAGATTCCCAGATGCCCCATCGCCTGGTTCCTGCTTGTGTTGTAGATTTCAGAATGCCCTGGTTTTGGTGATGCCTCGGTGTGCTTTAAATTCCCGAATGTCCCACTGTTTCATGACCCGGATGTCTTTGAGATTCCCAGATGCCCCATCGCCTGGTTTCTGCTTGTGTTGTAGATTTCAGAATGCCCTGGTTTTGGTGATGCCTGGTTGTGCTTTAATTCCAGAATGTCCAACTGTTTCATGACCTGGATGTCTTTGAGATTCCCAGATGGCCCATCGCCTGGTTCCTGCTTGTGTTGTAGATTTCAGAATGCCCTGATTTTGGTGATGCCTGGTTGTGCTTTAATTCTAGAATGTCCCACTGTTTCATGAACCGGATGTCTTTGAGATTCCCAGATGCCCCATCACCTGGTTCCTGCTTGTGTTGTAGATTTCAGAATGCCCTGGTTTTGGTGATGCCTGGTTGTGCTTTAATTCCAGAATGTCCCACTGTTTCATGACCAGGATGTCTTTGAGATTCCCAGATGCCACATCTCCTGGTTCCCGCTTGTGTTGTAGATTTCATAATGCCCTGGTTTTGGTGATGCCTGGTTGTGCTTTAATTGCAGAATGTCCCACTGTTTCATTACCATGTGTCTTTAAGATTCCCAGATGCCCCATCGCCTGGTTCCTGCTTGTGTTGTAGATTTCAGAAAGTCCTGGTTTTGGTGATGCCTGGTTGTGCTTTAATTCTAGAATGTCCCACTGTTTCATTACCATGTGTCTTTGAGATTCCCAGATGCCCCATCGCCTGGCTCCTGCTTGTGTTGTAGATTTCAGAATGCCCTGGTTTTGGTGATGCCGGGTTGTGCTTTAATTCCAGAATGTCCCACTGTTTCATGACCCGGATGTCTTTGAGATTCCCAGATGCCCCATCACCTGGTTCCTGCTTGTGTTGTAGATTTCAGAAAGTCCTGGTTTTGGTGATGCCTGGTTGTGCTTTAATTCTAGAATGTCCCACTGTTTCATTACCATCTGTCTTTGAGATTCCCAGATGCCCCATCGCCTGGTTCCTGCTTGTGTTGTAGATTTCAGAATGACGTGGTTTTGGTAATGCCTGGTTGTGCTTTAATTCCAGAATGTCCCACTGTTTCATTACCATGTGTCTTTGAGCCTTCCCAGATGCCCCATCGCCTGGTTCCTGCTTGTGTTGTAGATTTCAGAATGCCCTGGTTTTGGTGGTGTCTGGTTGTGCTTTAATTCCAGAATGTCCCAATTTTCATTACCATATGTCTTTGAGATTCCCAGATGCCCCATCGCTTGGTTCCTGCTTGTGTTCCAGATTTCAGAATGCCCTGGTTTTGGTGATGCCTGGCTTTAATTCCAGAATGTCCCACTGTTTCATGACCCGGATGTCTTTGAGATTCCCAGATGCCCCATCGCCTGGTTCCTGCTTGTGTTGTAGATTTCAGAATGCCCTGGTTTTGGTGATGCCTGGTTGTGCTTTAATTCTAGAAGGTCCCACTGTTTCATTACCATCTGTCTTTGAGATTCCCAGATGCCCCATCGCCTGGTTCCTGCTTGTGTTGTAGATTTCAGAATGCCCTGATTTTGGTGATGTCTGGTTGTGCTTTAATTCCAGAATGTCCCACTGTTTCATGACCCGGATGTCTTTGAGATTCCCAGATGCCCCATCGCCTGGTTCCTGCTTGTGTTGTAGATTTCAGAATTCCCTGGTTTTGGTGATGCCTGGTTGTGCTTTAATTCCAGAATGTCCCACTGTTTCATGACCTGGATGTCTTTGAGATTCCCAGATGCCCCATCGCTTGGTTCCTGCTTGTGTTTTAGATTTCAGAACGCCCTGGTTTTGGTGATGCCTGGTTGTGCTTTAATTCCAGAATGTCCCACGGTTTCGTGACCCGGATGTCTTTGAGATTCCCAGATGCCACTTCGCCTGGTTCCTGCTTGTGTTGTAGATTTCAGAATGCCTTGGTTTTGGTGATCTCTTGTGCTTTAATTCTAGAATGTCCCACTGTTTCATGACCAGGATGTCTTTGAGATTTCCAGATGCCCCATCGCCTGGTTCCTGCTTGTGTTGTAGATTTCAGAATGCCCTGGTTTTGGTAATGCCTGGTTGTGCGTTAATTCTAGAATGTCCCACGGTTTCATGACCAGGATGTCTTTGAGATTCCCAGATGCCCCATCGCCTGGTTCCTGCTTGTGTTGTAGATTTCAGAATGCCCTGGTTTTGGTGATGCCTGGTTGTGCTTTAATTCTAGAATGTCCCACGGTTTCATGACCAGGATGTCTTTGAGATTCCCAGATGCCCCATCGCCTGGTTCCTGCTTGTGTTGTAGATTTCAGAATGCCCTGGTTTTGGTGATGCCTGGTTGTGCTTTAATTCCAGAAAGTCCCACTGTTTCATGACCCGGATGTCTTTGAGATTCCCAGATGCCCCATCGCCTGGTTCCTGCTTGTGTTCTAGATTTCAGAATGCCCTGGTTTTGGTGATGCCTGGTTGTGCTTTAATTCTAGAATGTCCCACTGTTTCATGACCCGGATGTCTTCGAGATTCCCAGATGCCCCATCGCCTGGTTCCTGCTTGTGTTGTAGATTTCAGTATGCCCTGGTTTTCGTGATGCCTGGTTGTGCTTTAATTCCAGAATGTACCACTGTTTCATTACCATCTGTCTTTGAGATTCCCAGATGCCCCATCGCCTGGTTCCTGCTTGTGTTGCAGATTTCAGAATACCCTGGTTTTGGTGATGTCTGGTTGTGCTTTAATTCCAGAATGTCCCACTGTTTCATGACCCGGATGTCTTTGAGATTCCCAGATGCCCCATTGTTTGGTTCCTGCTTCTGTGTTAGATTTCATAATGCCCTGGTTTTGGTGATCTCTTGTTGTGCTTTAATTCTAGAATGTCCCACTGTTTCATGACCAGGATGTCTTTGAGATTCCCAGATGCCCCATCGCCTGGTTCCTGCTTGTGTTGTAGATTTCAGAAGGCCCTGGTTTTGGTAATGCCTGGTTGTGCTTTAATTCTAGAATGTCCCACGGTTTCATGACCAGGATGTCTTTGAGATTCCCAGAAGCCCCATCGCTTGGTTCCTGCTTGTGTTGTAGATTTCAGAATGCCTTCGTTTTGGTGATGCCTGGTTGTGCTTTAATTCTAGAATGTCCCACTGTTTCATTACCATATGTCTTTGAGATTCCCAGATGCCCCATCGCTTGGTTCCTGCTTGTGTTGTAGATTTCAGAATGCCCTGGTTTTGGTGATCTCTTGTTGTGCTTTAATTCTAGAATGTCCCACGGTTTCATGACCAGGATGTCTTTGAGATTCCCAGATGCCCCATCGCCTGGTTCCTGCTTGTGTTGTAGATTTCAGAATGCCCTGGTTTTGGTGATGCCTGGTTGTG
Source organism: Calotriton arnoldi (assembly GCA_963921515.1). NCBI lineage: Eukaryota > Metazoa > Chordata > Amphibia > Caudata > Salamandridae > Calotriton > Calotriton arnoldi. The sequence goes on along the minus strand of CAWUFW010006113.1, from coordinate 690,430 downwards.
CTTTAATTCCAGAATGTCCCACTGTTTCATGACCCGGATGTCTTTGAGATTCCCAGATGCTCCATCGCCTGGTTCCTGTTTGTGTTGTAGATTTCAGAATGCCCTGGTTTTGGTGATGCCTGGTTGTGCTTTAATTCCAGAATGTCCCACTGTTTCATTACCATATGTCTTTGAGATTCCCAGATGCCCCATCGCCTGGTTCCTGCTTGTGTTTTAGATTTCAGAATGCCCTGGTTTTGGTGATCTCTTGTTGTGCTTTAATTCTAGAATGTCCCACTGTTTCATGACCAGGATGTCTTTGAGATTCCCAGATGCCCCATCGCCTGGTTCCTGCGTGTGTTGTAGATTTCAGAATGCCCTGGTTTTGGTGATGCCTGGTTGTGCTTTAATTCTAGCATGTCCCACTGTTTCATGACCCGGATGTCTTTGAGATTCCCAGATGCCCCATCGCCTGGTTCCTGCTTGTGTTGTAGATTTCAGAATGCCCTGGTTTTGGTAATGCCTGGTTGTGCTTTAATTCTAGAATGTCCCACGGTTTCATGACCAGGATGTCTTTGAGATTCCCAGATGCCCCATCGCTTGGTTCCTGCTTGTGTTTTAGATTTCATAATGCCCTGGTTTTGGTGATCTCTTGTTGTGCTTTAATTCTAGAATGTCCCACTGTTTCATGACCAGGATGTCTTTGACATTCCCAGATGCCCCATCGCCTGGTTCCTGCTTGTGTTGTAGATTTCAGAATGCCCTGGTTTTGGTAATGCCTGGTTGTGCTTTAATTCTAGAATATCCCACGGTTTCATGACCCGGATGTCTTTGAGATTCCCAGATGCCCCATCGCCTGGTTCCTGCTTGTGTTGTAGATTTCAGAATGCCCTGGTTTTGGTGATGCCTGGCTGTGCTTTAATTCCAGAATGTCCCACTGTTTCATCACCCGGATGTCTTTGAGATTCCCAGATGCCCCATCGCCTGGTTCCTGCTCATGTTGTAGATTTCAGAATGCCCTGGTTTTGGTGATGTCTGGTTGTGCTTTAATTCCAGAATGTCCCACTGTTTCATGACCCGGATGTCTTTGAGATTCCCAGATGCCACATCGCCTGGTTCCTGCTTGTGTTGTAGATTTCAGAATGCCCTGGTTTTGGTGATGCCTGGTTGTGCTTTAAGTCTAGAAGGTCCCACCGTTTCATTACCATATGTCTTTGAGATTCCCAGATGCCCCATCGCCTGGTTGCTGCTTGTGTTGTAGATTTCAGAATGCCCTGGTTTTGGTGATCTCTTGTTGTGCTTTAATTCTAGAATGTCCCACTGTTTCATGACCAGGATGTCTTTGAGATTCCCAGATGCCCCATCGCCTGATTCCTGCTTGTGTTGTAGATTTCAGAATGTCCTGGTTTTGGTGATGCCTGGTTGTGCTTTAATTCCAGAATGTCCCACTGTTTCATTACCATGTGTCTTTGAGATTCCCAGATGCCCCATCGCCTGGTTCCTGCTTGTGTTGTAGATTTCAGAATGCCCTGGTTTTGGTGATGCCTGGTTGTGCTTTAATTCCAGAATGTCCCACTGTTTCATTACCATATGTCTTTGAGATTCCCAGATGCCCCATCGCCTGGTTCCTGCTTGTGTTGTAGATTTCAGAATGCCCTGGTTTTGGTGATCTCTTGTTGTGCTTTAATTCTAGAATGTCCCACTGTTTCATGACCAGGATGTCTTTGAGATTCCCAGATGCCCCATCGCCTGGTTCCTGCGTGTGTTCTAGATTTCAGAATGCCCTGGTTTTGGTGATGCCTGGTTGTGCTTTAATTCTAGAATGTCCCACTGTTTCATGACCCGGATGTCTTCGAGATTCCCAGATGCCCCATCGCCTGGTTCCTGCTTGTGTTGTAGATTTCAGTATGCCCTGGTTTTCGTGATGCCTGGTTGTGCTATAATTCCAGAATGTACCACTGTTTCATTACCATCTGTCTTTGAGATTCCCAGATGCCCCATCGCCTGGTTCCTGCTTGTGTTGTAGATTTCAGAATGCCCTGGTTTTGGTGATGTTTGGTTGTGCTTTAATTCCAGAATGTCCCACTGTTTCATGACCCGGATGTCTTTGAGATTCCCAGATGCCCCATCGCTTGGTTCCTGCTTGTGTGTTAGATTTCATAATGCCCTGGTTTTGGTGATCTCTTGTTGTGCTTTAATTCTAGAATGTCCCACTGTTTCATGACCAGGATGTCTTTGAGATTCCCAGATGCCCGATTGCCTGGTTCCTGCTTGTGTTGTAGATTTCAGAATGCCCTGGTTTTGGTAATGCCTGGTTGTGCTTTAATTCTAGAATGTCCCATGGTTTCATGACCAGGATGTCTTTGAGATTCCCAGATGCCCCATCGCTTGGTTCCTGCTTGTGTTTTAGATTTCATAATGCCCTGGTTTTGGTGATCTCTTGTTGTGCTTTAATTCCAGAATGTCCCACTGTTTCATGACCAGGATGTCTTTGAGATTCCCAGATGCCCCATCGCCTGGTTCCTGCTTGTGTTCTAGATTTCAGAATGCCCTGGTTTTGGTGATGCCTGGTTGTGCTTTAATTCCAGAATGTCCCACTGTTTCATTACCATGTGTCTTTGAGATTCCCAGATGACCCATCGCCTGGTTCCTGCTTGTGTTGTAGATTTCAGAATGCCCTGGTTTTGGTGATGCCTGGTTGTGCTTTAATTCCAGAATGTCCCACTGTTTCATGACCAGGATGTCTTTGAGATTCCCAGATGCCCCATCGCCTGGTTCCTGCTTGTGTTGTAGATTTCAGAATGCCCTGGTTTTGGTGATGCCTGGTTGTCCTTTAATTCTAGAATGTCCCACTGTTTCATGACCCGGATGTCTTTGAGATTCCCAGATGCCCCATCGCCTGGTTCCTGCTTGTGTTGTAGATTTCAGAATGCCCTGGTTTTGGTGATGCCTGGTTGTGCTTTAATTCCAGAATGTCCCACTGTTTCATTACCATGTGTCTTTGAGATTCCCAGATGACCCATCGCCTGGTTCCTGCTTGTGTTGTAGATTTCAGAATGCCCTGGTTTTGGTGATGCCTGGTTGTGCTTTAATTCCAGAATGTCCCACTGTTTCATGACCCGGATGTCTTTGAGATTCCCAGATGCCCCATCGCCTGGTTCCTGCTTGTGTTGTAGATTTCAGAATGCCCTGGTTTTGGTGATGCCTCGGTGTGCTTTAAATTCCCGAATGTCCCACTGTTTCATGACCCGGATGTCTTTGAGATTCCCAGATGCCCCATCGCCTGGTTTCTGCTTGTGTTGTAGATTTCAGAATGCCCTGGTTTTGGTGATGCCTGGTTGTGCTTTAATTCCAGAATGTCAAACTGTTTCATGACCTGGATGTCTTTGAGATTCCCAGATGCCCCATCGCCTGGTTCCTGCTTGTGTTGTAGATTTCAGAATGCCCTGATTTTGGTGATGCCTGGTTGTGCTTTAATTCTAGAATGTCCCACTGTTTCATGAACCGGATGTCTTTGAGATTCCCAGATGCCCCATCACCTGGTTCCTGCTTGTGTTGTAGATTTCAGAATGCCCTGGTTTTGGTGATGCCTGGTTGTGCTTTAATTCCAGAATGTCCCACTGTTTCATGACCAGGATGTCTTTGAGATTCCCAGATGCCACATCTCCTGGTTCCCGCTTGTGTTGTAGATTTCATAATGCCCTGGTTTTGGTGATGCCTGGTTGTGCTTTAATTGCAGAATGTCCCACTGTTTCATTACCATGTGTCTTTAAGATTCCCAGATGCCCCATCGCCTGGTTCCTGCTTGTGTTGTAGATTTCAGAAAGTCCTGGTTTTGGTGATGCCTGGTTGTGCTTTAATTCTAGAATGTCCCACTGTTTCATTACCATGTGTCTTTGAGATTCCCAGATGCCCCATCGCCTGGCTCCTGCTTGTGTTGTAGATTTCAGAATGCCCTGGTTTTGGTGATGCCGGGTTGTGCTTTAATTCCAGAATGTCCCACTGTTTCATGACCCGGATGTCTTTGAGATTCCCAGATGCCCCATCACCTGGTTCCTGCTTGTGTTGTAGATTTCAGAATGCCCTGGTTTTGGTGATGCCTGGTTGTGCTTTAATTCTAGAATGTCCCACTGTTTCATTACCATGTGTCTTTAAGATTCCCAGATGCCCCATCGCCTGGTTCCTGCTTGTGTTGTAGATTTCAGAATGACGTGGTTTTGGTAATGCCTGGTTGTGCTTTAATTCCAGAATGTCCCACTGTTTCATTACCATGTGTCTTTGAGCCTTCCCAGATGCCCCATCGCCTGGTTCCTGCTTGTGTTGTAGATTTCAGAATGCCCTGGTTTTGGTGATGTCTGGTTGTGCTTTAATTCCAGAATGTCCCAATTTTCATTACCATATGTCTTTGAGATTCCCAGATGCCCCATCGCTTGGTTCCTGCTTGTGTTCCAGATTTCAGAATGCCCTGGTTTTGGTGATGCCTGGCTTTAATTCCAGAATGTCCCACTGTTTCATGACCCGGATGTCTTTGAGATTCCCAGATGCCCCATCGCCTGGTTCCTGCTTGTGTTGTAGATTTCAGAATGCCCTGGTTTTGGTGATGCCTGGTTGTGCTTTAATTCTAGAAGGTCCCACTGTTTCATTACCATCTGTCTTTGAGATTCCCAGATGCCCCATCGCCTGGTTCCTGCTTGTGTTGTAGATTTCAGAATGCCCTGATTTTGGTGATGTCTGGTTGTGCTTTAATTCCAGAATGTCCCACTGTTTCATGACCCGGATGTCTTTGAGATTCCCAGATGCCCCATCGCCTGGTTCCTGCTTGTGTTGTAGATTTCAGAATTCCCTGGTTTTGGTGATGCCTGGTTGTGCTTTAATTCCAGAATGTCCCACTGTTTCATGACCTGGATGTCTTTGAGATTCCCAGATGCCCCATCGCTTGGTTCCTGCTTGTGTTTTAGATTTCAGAACGCCCTGGTTTTGGTGATGCCTGGTTGTGCTTTAATTCCAGAATGTCCCACAGTTTCGTGACCCGGATGTCTTTGAGATTCCCAGATGCCACTTCGCCTGGTTCCTGCTTGTGTTGTAGATTTCAGAATGCCTTGGTTTTGGTGATGCCTGGTTGTGCTTTAATTCTAGAATGTCCCACTGTTTCATTACCATATGTCTTTGAGATTCCCAGATGCCCCATCGCTTTGTTCCTGCTTGTGTTGTAGATTTCAGAATGCCCTGGTTTTGGTGATCTCTTGTGCTTTAATTCTAGAATGTCCCACTGTTTCATGACCAGGATGTCTTTGAGATTTCCAGATGCCCCATCGCCTGGTTCCTGCTTGTGTTGTAGATTTCAGAATGCCCTGGTTTTGGTAATGCCTGGTTGTGCGTTAATTCTAGAATGTCCCACGGTTTCATGACCAGGATGTCTTTGAGATTCCCAGATGCCCCATCGCCTGGTTCCTGCTTGTGTTGTAGATTTCAGAATGCCCTGGTTTTGGTGATGCCTGGTTGTGCTTTAATTCTAGAATGTCCCACGGTTTCATGACCAGGATGTCTTTGAGATTCCCAGATGCCCCATCGCCTGGTTCCTGCTTGTGTTGTAGATTTCAGAATGCCCTGGTTTTGGTGATGCCTGGTTGTGCTTTAATTCCAGAAAGTCCCACTGTTTCATGACCCGGATGTCTTTGAGATTCCCAGATGCCCCATCGCCTGGTTCCTGCTTGTGTTCTAGATTTCAGAATGCCCTGGTTTTGGTGATGCCTGGTTGTGCTTTAATTCTAGAATGTCCCACTGTTTCATGACCCGGATGTCTTCGAGATTCCCAGATGCCCCATCGCCTGGTTCCTGCTTGTGTTGTAGATTTCAGTATGCCCTGGTTTTCGTGATGCCTGGTTGTGCTTTAATTCCAGAATGTACCACTGTTTCATTACCATCTGTCTTTGAGATTCCCAGATGCCCCATCGCCTGGTTCCTGCTTGTGTTGCAGATTTCAGAATACCCTGGTTTTGGTGATGTCTGGTTGTGCTTTAATTCCAGAATGTCCCACTGTTTCATGACCCGGATGTCTTTGAGATTCCCAGATGCCCCATTGTTTGGTTCCTGCTTCTGTGTTAGATTTCATAATGCCCTGGTTTTGGTGATCTCTTGTTGTGCTTTAATTCTAGAATGTCCCACTGTTTCATGACCAGGATGTCTTTGAGATTCCCAGATGCCCCATCGCCTGGTTCCTGCTTGTGTTGTAGATTTCAGAAGGCCCTGGTTTTGGTAATGCCTGGTTGTGCTTTAATTCTAGAATGTCCCACGGTTTCATGACCAGGATGTCTTTGAGATTCCCAGAAGCCCCATCGCTTGGTTCCTGCTTGTGTTGTAGATTTCAGAATGCCTTCGTTTTGGTGATGCCTGGTTGTGCTTTAATTCTAGAATGTCCCACTGTTTCATTACCATATGTCTTTGAGATTCCCAGATGCCCCATCGCTTGGTTCCTGCTTGTGTTGTAGATTTCAGAATGCCCTGGTTTTGGTGATCTCTTGTTGTGCTTTAATTCTAGAATGTCCCACGGTTTCATGACCAGGATGTCTTTGAGATTCCCAGATGCCCCATCGCCTGGTTCCTGCTTGTGTTGTAGATTTCAGAATGCCCTGGTTTTGGTGATGCCTGGTTGTGCTTTAATTCCAGAATGTCCCACTGTTTCATGACCCGGATGTCTTTGAGATTCCCAGATGCTCCATCGCCTGGTTCCTGTTTGTGTTGTAGATTTCAGAATGCCCTGGTTTTGGTGATGCCTGGTTGTGCTTTAATTCCAGAATGTCCCACTGTTTCATTACCATATGTCTTTGAGATTCCCAGATGCCCCATCGCCTGGTTCCTGCTTGTGTTTTAGATTTCAGAATGCCCTGGTTTTGGTGATCTCTTGTTGTGCTTTAATTCTAGAATGTCCCACTGTTTCATGACCAGGATGTCTTTGAGATTCCCAGATGCCCCATCGCCTGGTTCCTGCGTGTGTTGTAGATTTCAGAATGCCCTGGTTTTGGTGATGCCTGGTTGTGCTTTAATTCTAGAATGTCCCACTGTTTCATGACCCGGATGTCTTTGAGATTCCCAGATGCCCCATCGCCTGGTTCCTGCTTGTGTTGTAGATTTCAGTATGCCCTGGTTTTCGTGATGCCTGGTTGTGCTTTAATTCCAGAATGTACCACTGTTTCATTACCATCTGTCTTTGAGATTCCCAGATGCCCCATCGCCTGGTTCCTGCTTGTGTTGTAGATTTCAGAATGCCCTGGTTTTGGTGATGTTTGGTTGTGCTTTAATTCCAGAATGTCCCACTGTTTCATGACCCGGATGTCTTTGAGATTCCCAGATGCCCCATCGCTTGGTTCCTGCTTGTGTGTTAGATTTCATAATGCCCTGGTTTTGGTGATCTCTTGTTGTGCTTTAATTCTAGAATGTCCCACTGTTTCATGACCAGGATGTCTTTGAGATTCCCAGATGCCCCATCGCCTGGTTCCTGCTTGTGTTGTAGATTTCAGAATGCCCTGGTTTTGGTAATGCCTGGTTGTGCTTTAATTCTAGAATGTCCCACGGTTTCATGACCAGGATGTCTTTGAGATTCCCAGATGCCCCATCGCTTGGTTCCTGCTTGTGTTTTAGATTTCATAATGCCCTGGTTTTGGTGATCTCTTGTTGTGCTTTAATTCTAGAATGTCCCACTGTTTCATGACCAGGATGTCTTTGACATTCCCAGATGCCCCATCGCCTGGTTCCTGCTTGTGTTGTAGATTTCAGAATGCCCTGGTTTTGGTAATGCCTGGTTGTGCTTTAATTCTAGAATATCCCACGGTTTCATGACCCGGATGTCTTTGAGATTCCCAGATGCCCCATCGCCTGGTTCCTGCTTGTGTTGTAGATTTCAGAATGCCCTGGTTTTGGTGATGCCTGGCTGTGCTTTAATTCCAGAATGTCCCACTGTTTCATCACCCGGATGTCTTTGAGATTCCCAGATGCCCCATCGCCTGGTTCCTGCTCATGTTGTAGATTTCAGAATGCCCTGGTTTTGGTGATGTCTGGTTGTGCTTTAATTCCAGAATGTCCCACTGTTTCATGACCCGGATGTCTTTGAGATTCCCAGATGCCACATCGCCTGGTTCCTGCTTGTGTTGTAGATTTCAGAATGCCCTGGTTTTGGTGATGCCTGGTTGTGCTTTAAGTCTAGAAGGTCCCACCGTTTCATTACCATATGTCTTTGAGATTCCCAGATGCCCCATCGCCTGGTTGCTGCTTGTGTTGTAGATTTCAGAATGCCCTGGTTTTGGTGATCTCTTGTTGTGCTTTAATTCTAGAATGTCCCACTGTTTCATGACCAGGATGTCTTTGAGATTCCCAGATGCCCCATCGCCTGGTTCCTGCGTGTGTTGTAGATTTCAGAATGCCCTGGTTTTGGTGATGCCTGGTTGTGCTTTAATTCTAGAATGTCCCACTGTTTCATGACCCGGATGTCTTTGAGATTCCCAGATGCCCCATCGCCTGGTTCCTGCTTGTGTTGTAGATTTCAGAATGCCCTGGTTTTGGTAATGCCTGGTTGTGCTTTAATTCTAGAATGTCCCACGGTTTCATGACCAGGATGTCTTTGAGATTCCCAGATGCCCCATCGCTTGGTTCCTGCTTGTGTTTTAGATTTCATAATGCCCTGGTTTTGGTGATCTCTTGTTGTGCTTTAATTCTAGAATGTCCCACTGTTTCATGACCAGGATGTCTTTGACATTCCCAGATGCCCCATCGCCTGGTTCCTGCTTGTGTTGTAGATTTCAGAATGCCCTGGTTTTGGTAATGCCTGGTTGTGCTTTAATTCTAGAATATCCCACGGTTTCATGACCCGGATGTCTTTGAGATTCCCAGATGCCCCATCGCCTGGTTCCTGCTTGTGTTGTAGATTTCAGAATGCCCTGGTTTTGGTGATGCCTGGCTGTGCTTTAATTCCAGAATGTCCCACTGTTTCATCACCCGGATGTCTTTGAGATTCCCAGATGCCCCATCGCCTGGTTCCTGCTCATGTTGTAGATTTCAGAATGCCCTGGTTTTGGTGATGTCTGGTTGTGCTTTAATTCCAGAATGTCCCACTGTTTCATGACCCGGATGTCTTTGAGATTCCCAGATGCCACATCGCCTGGTTCCTGCTTGTGTTGTAGATTTCAGAATGCCCTGGTTTTGGTGATGCCTGGTTGTGCTTTAAGTCTAGAAGGTCCCACCGTTTCATTACCATATGTCTTTGAGATTCCCAGATGCCCCATCGCCTGGTTGCTGCTTGTGTTGTAGATTTCAGAATGCCCTGGTTTTGGTGATCTCTTGTTGTGCTTTAATTCTAGAATGTCCCACTGTTTCATGACCAGGATGTCTTTGAGATTCCCAGATGCCCCATCGCCTGGTTCCTGCTTGTCTTGTAGATTTCAGAATGCCCTGGTTTTGGTGATGCCTGGTTGTGCTTTAATTCTAGAATGTCCCTCTGTTTCATGACCCGGATGTCTTTGAGATTCCCAGATGCCCCATCGCCTGGTTCCTGCTTGTGTTGTAGATTTCAGAATGCCCTGGTTTTGGTGATGCCTGGTTGTGCTTTAATTCCAGAATGTCCAACTGTTTCATTACCATGTGTCTTTGAGATTCCCAGATGACCCATCGCCTGGTTCCTGCTTGTGTTGTAGATTTCAGAATGCCCTGGTTTTGGTGATGCCTGGTTGTGCTTTAATTCCAGAATGTCCCACTGTTTCATGACCCGGATGTCTTTGAGATTCCCAGATGCCCCATCGCCTGGTTCCTGCTTGTGTTGTAGATTTCAGAATGCCCTGGTTTTGGTGATGCCTCGGTGTGCTTTAAATTCCTGAATGTCCCACTGTTTCATGACCCGGATGTCTTTGAGATTCCCAGATGCCCCATCGCCTGGTTCCTGCTTGTGTTGTAGATTTCAGAATGCCCTGGTTTTGGTGATGCCTGGTTGTGCTTTAATTCCAGAATGTCCAACTGTTTCATGACCCGGATGTCTTTGAGATTCCCAGATACCCCATCGCCTGGTTCCTGCTTGTGTTGTAGATTTCAGAATGCCCTGATTTTGGTGATGCCTGGTTGTGCTTTAATTCTAGAATGTCCCACTGTTTCATGACCCGGATGTCTTTGAGATTCCCAGATGCCCCATCGCCTGGTTCCTGCTTGTGTTGTAGATTTCAGAATGCCCTGGTTTTGGTGATGCCTGGTTGTGCTTTAATTCCAGAATGTCCCACTGTTTCATGACCAGGATGTCTTTGAGATTCCCAGATGCCACATCTCCTGGTTCCTGCTTGTGTTGTAGATTTCATAATGCCCTGGTTTTTGTGATGCCTGGTTGTGCTTTAATTCCAGAATGTCCCACTGTTTCATTACCATGTGTCTTTAAGATTCCCAGATGCCCCATCGCCTGATTCCTGCTTGTGTTGTAGATTTCAGAATGTCCTGGTTTTGGTGATGCCTGGTTGTGCTTTAATTCCAGAATGTCCCACTGTTTCATTACCATGTGTCTTTGAGATTCCCAGATGCCCCATCGCCTGGTTCCTGCTTGTGTTGTAGATTTCAGAATGCCCTGGTTTTGGTGATGCCTGGTTGTGCTTTAATTCCAGAATGTCCCACTGTTTCATTACCATATGTCTTTGAGATTCCCAGATGCCCCATCGCCTGGTTCCTGCTTGTGTTGTAGATTTCAGAATGCCCTGGTTTTGGTGATCTCTTGTTGTGCTTTAATTCTAGAATGTCCCACTGTTTCATGACCAGGATGTCTTTGAGATTCCCAGATGCCCCATCGCCTGGTTCCTGCGTGTGTTCTAGATTTCAGAATGCCCTGGTTTTGGTGATGCCTGGTTGTGCTTTAATTCTAGAATGTCCCACTGTTTCATGACCCGGATGTCTTCGAGATTCCCAGATGCCCCATCGCCTGGTTCCTGCTTGTGTTGTAGATTTCAGTATGCCCTGGTTTTCGTGATGCCTGGTTGTGCTATAATTCCAGAATGTACCACTGTTTCATTACCATCTGTCTTTGAGATTCCCAGATGCCCCATCGCCTGGTTCCTGCTTGTGTTGTAGATTTCAGAATGCCCTGGTTTTGGTGATGTTTGGTTGTGCTTTAATTCCAGAATGTCCCACTGTTTCATGACCCGGATGTCTTTGAGATTCCCAGATGCCCCATCGCTTGGTTCCTGCTTGTGTGTTAGATTTCATAATGCCCTGGTTTTGGTGATCTCTTGTTGTGCTTTAATTCTAGAATGTCCCACTGTTTCATGACCAGGATGTCTTTGAGATTCCCAGATGCCCGATTGCCTGGTTCCTGCTTGTGTTGTAGATTTCAGAATGCCCTGGTTTTGGTAATGCCTGGTTGTGCTTTAATTCTAGAATGTCCCATGGTTTCATGACCAGGATGTCTTTGAGATTCCCAGATGCCCCATCGCTTGGTTCCTGCTTGTGTTTTAGATTTCATAATGCCCTGGTTTTGGTGATCTCTTGTTGTGCTTTAATTCCAGAATGTCCCACTGTTTCATGACCAGGATGTCTTTGAGATTCCCAGATGCCCCATCGCCTGGTTCCTGCTTGTGTTCTAGATTTCAGAATGCCCTGGTTTTGGTGATGCCTGGTTGTGCTTTAATTCCAGAATGTCCCACTGTTTCATTACCATGTGTCTTTGAGATTCCCAGATGACCCATCGCCTGGTTCCTGCTTGTGTTGTAGATTTCAGAATGCCCTGGTTTTGGTGATGCCTGGTTGTGCTTTAATTCCAGAATGTCCCACTGTTTCATGACCCGGATGTCTTTGAGATTCCCAGATGCCCCATCGCCTGGTTCCTGCTTGTGTTGTAGATTTCAGAATGCCCTGGTTTTGGTGATGCCTCGGTGTGCTTTAAATTCCCGAATGTCCCACTGTTTCATGACCCGGATGTCTTTGAGATTCCCAGATGCCCCATCGCCTGGTTTCTGCTTGTGTTGTAGATTTCAGAATGCCCTGGTTTTGGTGATGCCTGGTTGTGCTTTAATTCCAGAATGTCCAACTGTTTCATGACCTGGATGTCTTTGAGATTCCCAGATGCCCCATCGCCTGGTTCCTGCTTGTGTTGTAGATTTCAGAATGCCCTGATTTTGGTGATGTGCCTGGTTGTGCTTTAATTCTAGAATGTCCCACTGTTTCATGAACCGGATGTCTTTGAGATTCCCAGATGCCCCATCACCTGGTTCCTGCTTGTGTTGTAGATTTCAGAATGCCCTGGTTTTGGTGATGCCTGGTTGTGCTTTAATTCCAGAATGTCCCACTGTTTCATGACCAGGATGTCTTTGAGATTCCCAGATGCCACATCTCCTGGTTCCCGCTTGTGTTGTAGATTTCATAATGCCCTGGTTTTGGTGATGCCTGGTTGTGCTTTAATTGCAGAATGTCCCACTGTTTCATTACCATGTGTCTTTAAGATTCCCAGATGCCCCATCGCCTGGTTCCTGCTTGTGTTGTAGATTTCAGAAAGTCCTGGTTTTGGTGATGCCTGGTTGTGCTTTAATTCTAGAATGTCCCACTGTTTCATTACCATGTGTCTTTGAGATTCCCAGATGCCCCATCGCCTGGCTCCTGCTTGTGTTGTAGATTTCAGAATGCCCTGGTTTTGGTGATGCCGGGTTGTGCTTTAATTCCAGAATGTCCCACTGTTTCATGACCCGGATGTCTTTGAGATTCCCAGATGCCCCATCACCTGGTTCCTGCTTGTGTTGTAGATTTCAGAATGCCCTGGTTTTGGTGATGCCTGGTTGTGCTTTAATTCTAGAATGTCCCACTGTTTCATTACCATGTGTCTTTAAGATTCCCAGATGCCCCATCGCCTGGTTCCTGCTTGTGTTGTAGATTTCAGAATGACGTGGTTTTGGTAATGCCTGGTTGTGCTTTAATTCCAGAATGTCCCACTGTTTCATTACCATGTGTCTTTGAGCCTTCCCAGATGCCCCATCGCCTGGTTCCTGCTTGTGTTGTAGATTTCAGAATGCCCTGGTTTTGGTGATGTCTGGTTGTGCTTTAATTCCAGAATGTCCCAATTTTCATTACCATATGTCTTTGAGATTCCCAGATGCCCCATCGCTTGGTTCCTGCTTGTGTTCCAGATTTCAGAATGCCCTGGTTTTGGTGATGCCTGGCTTTAATTCCAGAATGTCCCACTGTTTCATGACCCGGATGTCTTTGAGATTCCCAGATGCCCCATCGCCTGGTTCCTGCTTGTGTTGTAGATTTCAGAATGCCCTGGTTTTGGTGATGCCTGGTTGTGCTTTAATTCTAGAAGGTCCCACTGTTTCATTACCATCTGTCTTTGAGATTCCCAGATGCCCCATCGCCTGGTTCCTGCTTGTGTTGTAGATTTCAGAATGCCCTGATTTTGGTGATGTCTGGTTGTGCTTTAATTCCAGAATGTCCCACTGTTTCATGACCCGGATGTCTTTGAGATTCCCAGATGCCCCATCGCCTGGTTCCTGCTTGTGTTGTAGATTTCAGAATTCCCTGGTTTTGGTGATGCCTGGTTGTGCTTTAATTCCAGAATGTCCCACTGTTTCATGACCTGGATGTCTTTGAGATTCCCAGATGCCCCATCGCTTGGTTCCTGCTTGTGTTTTAGATTTCAGAACGCCCTGGTTTTGGTGATGCCTGGTTGTGCTTTAATTCCAGAATGTCCCACAGTTTCGTGACCCGGATGTCTTTGAGATTCCCAGATGCCACTTCGCCTGGTTCCTGCTTGTGTTGTAGATTTCAGAATGCCTTGGTTTTGGTGATGCCTGGTTGTGCTTTAATTCTAGAATGTCCCACTGTTTCATTACCATATGTCTTTGAGATTCCCAGATGCCCCATCGCTTTGTTCCTGCTTGTGTTGTAGATTTCAGAATGCCCTGGTTTTGGTGATCTCTTGTGCTTTAATTCTAGAATGTCCCACTGTTTCATGACCAGGATGTCTTTGAGATTTCCAGATGCCCCATCGCCTGGTTCCTGCTTGTGTTGTAGATTTCAGAATGCCCTGGTTTTGGTAATGCCTGGTTGTGCGTTAATTCTAGAATGTCCCACGGTTTCATGACCAGGATGTCTTTGAGATTCCCAGATGCCCCATCGCCTGGTTCCTGCTTGTGTTGTAGATTTCAGAATGCCCTGGTTTTGGTGATGCCTGGTTGTGCTTTAATTCTAGAATGTCCCACGGTTTCATGACCAGGATGTCTTTGAGATTCCCAGATGCCCCATCGCCTGGTTCCTGCTTGTGTTGTAGATTTCAGAATGCCCTGGTTTTGGTGATGCCTGGTTGTGCTTTAATTCCAGAAAGTCCCACTGTTTCATGACCCGGATGTCTTTGAGATTCCCAGATGCCCCATCGCCTGGTTCCTGCTTGTGTTCTAGATTTCAGAATGCCCTGGTTTTGGTGATGCCTGGTTGTGCTTTAATTCTAGAATGTCCCACTGTTTCATGACCCGGATGTCTTCGAGATTCCCAGATGCCCCATCGCCTGGTTCCTGCTTGTGTTGTAGATTTCAGTATGCCCTGGTTTTCGTGATGCCTGGTTGTGCTTTAATTCCAGAATGTACCACTGTTTCATTACCATCTGTCTTTGAGATTCCCAGATGCCCCATCGCCTGGTTCCTGCTTGTGTTGCAGATTTCAGAATACCCTGGTTTTGGTGATGTCTGGTTGTGCTTTAATTCCAGAATGTCCCACTGTTTCATGACCCGGATGTCTTTGAGATTCCCAGATGCCCCATTGTTTGGTTCCTGCTTCTGTGTTAGATTTCATAATGCCCTGGTTTTGGTGATCTCTTGTTGTGCTTTAATTCTAGAATGTCCCACTGTTTCATGACCAGGATGTCTTTGAGATTCCCAGATGCCCCATCGCCTGGTTCCTGCTTGTGTTGTAGATTTCAGAAGGCCCTGGTTTTGGTAATGCCTGGTTGTGCTTTAATTCTAGAATGTCCCACGGTTTCATGACCAGGATGCCTTTGAGATTCCCAGAAGCCCCATCGCTTGGTTCCTGCTTGTGTTGTAGATTTCAGAATGCCTTCGTTTTGGTGATGCCTGGTTGTGCTTTAATTCTAGAATGTCCCACTGTTTCATTACCATATGTCTTTGAGATTCCCAGATGCCCCATCGCTTGGTTCCTGCTTGTGTTGTAGATTTCAGAATGCCCTGGTTTTGGTGATCTCTTGTTGTGCTTTAATTCTAGAATGTCCCACGGTTTCATGACCAGGATGTCTTTGAGATTCCCAGATGCCCCATCGCCTGGTTCCTGCTTGTGTTGTAGATTTCAGAATGCCCTGGTTTTGGTGATGCCTGGTTGTGCTTTAATTCCAGAATGTCCCACTGTTTCATGACCCGGATGTCTTTGAGATTCCCAGATGCTCCATCGCCTGGTTCCTGTTTGTGTTGTAGATTTCAGAATGCCCTGGTTTTGGTGATGCCTGGTTGTGCTTTAATTCCAGAATGTCCCACTGTTTCATTACCATATGTCTTTGAGATTCCCAGATGCCCCATCGCCTGGTTCCTGCTTGTGTTTTAGATTTCAGAATGCCCTGGTTTTGGTGATCTCTTGTTGTGCTTTAATTCTAGAATGTCCCACTGTTTCATGACCAGGATGTCTTTGAGATTCCCAGATGCCCCATCGCCTGGTTCCTGCGTGTGTTGTAGATTTCAGAATGCCCTGGTTTTGGTGATGCCTGGTTGTGCTTTAATTCTAGAATGTCCCACTGTTTCATGACCCGGATGTCTTTGAGATTCCCAGATGCCCCATCGCCTGGTTCCTGCTTGTGTTGTAGATTTCAGTATGCCCTGGTTTTCGTGATGCCTGGTTGTGCTTTAATTCCAGAATGTACCACTGTTTCATTACCATCTGTCTTTGAGATTCCCAGATGCCCCATCGCCTGGTTCCTGCTTGTGTTGTAGATTTCAGAATGCCCTGGTTTTGGTGATGTTTGGTTGTGCTTTAATTCCAGAATGTCCCACTGTTTCATGACCCGGATGTCTTTGAGATTCCCAGATGCCCCATCGCTTGGTTCCTGCTTGTGTGTTAGATTTCATAATGCCCTGGTTTTGGTGATCTCTTGTTGTGCTTTAATTCTAGAATGTCCCACTGTTTCATGACCAGGATGTCTTTGAGATTCCCAGATGCCCCATCGCCTGGTTCCTGCTTGTGTTGTAGATTTCAGAATGCCCTGGTTTTGGTAATGCCTGGTTGTGCTTTAATTCTAGAATGTCCCACGGTTTCATGACCAGGATGTCTTTGAGATTCCCAGATGCCCCATCGCTTGGTTCCTGCTTGTGTTTTAGATTTCATAATGCCCTGGTTTTGGTGATCTCTTGTTGTGCTTTAATTCTAGAATGTCCCACTGTTTCATGACCAGGATGTCTTTGACATTCCCAGATGCCCCATCGCCTGGTTCCTGCTTGTGTTGTAGATTTCAGAATGCCCTGGTTTTGGTAATGCCTGGTTGTGCTTTAATTCTAGAATATCCCACGGTTTCATGACCCGGATGTCTTTGAGATTCCCAGATGCCCCATCGCCTGGTTCCTGCTTGTGTTGTAGATTTCAGAATGCCCTGGTTTTGGTGATGCCTGGCTGTGCTTTAATTCCAGAATGTCCCACTGTTTCATCACCCGGATGTCTTTGAGATTCCCAGATGCCCCATCGCCTGGTTCCTGCTCATGTTGTAGATTTCAGAATGCCCTGGTTTTGGTGATGTCTGGTTGTGCTTTAATTCCAGAATGTCCCACTGTTTCATGACCCGGATGTCTTTGAGATTCCCAGATGCCACATCGCCTGGTTCCTGCTTGTGTTGTAGATTTCAGAATGCCCTGGTTTTGGTGATGCCTGGTTGTGCTTTAAGTCTAGAAGGTCCCACCGTTTCATTACCATATGTCTTTGAGATTCCCAGATGCCCCATCGCCTGGTTGCTGCTTGTGTTGTAGATTTCAGAATGCCCTGGTTTTGGTGATCTCTTGTTGTGCTTTAATTCTAGAATGTCCCACTGTTTCATGACCAGGATGTCTTTGAGATTCCCAGATGCCCCATCGCCTGGTTCCTGCTTGTCTTGTAGATTTCAGAATGCCCTGGTTTTGGTGATGCCTGGTTGTGCTTTAATTCTAGAATGTCCCTCTGTTTCATGACCCGGATGTCTTTGAGATTCCCAGATGCCCCATCGCCTGGTTCCTGCTTGTGTTGTAGATTTCAGAATGCCCTGGTTTTGGTGATGCCTGGTTGTGCTTTAATTCCAGAATGTCCAACTGTTTCATTACCATGTGTCTTTGAGATTCCCAGATGACCCATCGCCTGGTTCCTGCTTGTGTTGTAGATTTCAGAATGCCCTGGTTTTGGTGATGCCTGGTTGTGCTTTAATTCCAGAATGTCCCACTGTTTCATGACCCGGATGTCTTTGAGATTCCCAGATGCCCCATCGCCTGGTTCCTGCTTGTGTTGTAGATTTCAGAATGCCCTGGTTTTGGTGATGCCTCGGTGTGCTTTAAATTCCTGAATGTCCCACTGTTTCATGACCCGGATGTCTTTGAGATTCCCAGATGCCCCATCGCCTGGTTCCTGCTTGTGTTGTAGATTTCAGAATGCCCTGGTTTTGGTGATGCCTGGTTGTGCTTTAATTCCAGAATGTCCAACTGTTTCATGACCCGGATGTCTTTGAGATTCCCAGATACCCCATCGCCTGGTTCCTGCTTGTGTTGTAGATTTCAGAATGCCCTGATTTTGGTGATGCCTGGTTGTGCTTTAATTCTAGAATGTCCCACTGTTTCATGACCCGGATGTCTTTGAGATTCCCAGATGCCCCATCGCCTGGTTCCTGCTTGTGTTGTAGATTTCAGAATGCCCTGGTTTTGGTGATGCCTGGTTGTGCTTTAATTCCAGAATGTCCCACTGTTTCATGACCAGGATGTCTTTGAGATTCCCAGATGCCACATCTCCTGGTTCCTGCTTGTGTTGTAGATTTCATAATGCCCTGGTTTTTGTGATGCCTGGTTGTGCTTTAATTCCAGAATGTCCCACTGTTTCATTACCATGTGTCTTTAAGATTCCCAGATGCCCCATCGCCTGATTCCTGCTTGTGTTGTAGATTTCAGAATGTCCTGGTTTTGGTGATGCCTGGTTGTGCTTTAATTCCAGAATGTCCCACTGTTTCATTACCATGTGTCTTTGAGATTCCCAGATGCCCCATCGCCTGGTTCCTGCTTGTGTTGTAGATTTCAGAATGCCCTGGTTTTGGTGATGCCTGGTTGTGCTTTAATTCCAGAATGTCCCACTGTTTCATTACCATATGTCTTTGAGATTCCCAGATGCCCCATCGCCTGGTTCCTGCTTGTGTTGTAGATTTCAGAATGCCCTGGTTTTGGTGATCTCTTGTTGTGCTTTAATTCTAGAATGTCCCACTGTTTCATGACCAGGATGTCTTTGAGATTCCCAGATGCCCCATCGCCTGGTTCCTGCGTGTGTTCTAGATTTCAGAATGCCCTGGTTTTGGTGATGCCTGGTTGTGCTTTAATTCTAGAATGTCCCACTGTTTCATGACCCGGATGTCTTCGAGATTCCCAGATGCCCCATCGCCTGGTTCCTGCTTGTGTTGTAGATTTCAGTATGCCCTGGTTTTCGTGATGCCTGGTTGTGCTATAATTCCAGAATGTACCACTGTTTCATTACCATCTGTCTTTGAGATTCCCAGATGCCCCATCGCCTGGTTCCTGCTTGTGTTGTAGATTTCAGAATGCCCTGGTTTTGGTGATGTTTGGTTGTGCTTTAATTCCAGAATGTCCCACTGTTTCATGACCCGGATGTCTTTGAGATTCCCAGATGCCCCATCGCTTGGTTCCTGCTTGTGTGTTAGATTTCATAATGCCCTGGTTTTGGTGATCTCTTGTTGTGCTTTAATTCTAGAATGTCCCACTGTTTCATGACCAGGATGTCTTTGAGATTCCCAGATGCCCGATTGCCTGGTTCCTGCTTGTGTTGTAGATTTCAGAATGCCCTGGTTTTGGTAATGCCTGGTTGTGCTTTAATTCTAGAATGTCCCATGGTTTCATGACCAGGATGTCTTTGAGATTCCCAGATGCCCCATCGCTTGGTTCCTGCTTGTGTTTTAGATTTCATAATGCCCTGGTTTTGGTGATCTCTTGTTGTGCTTTAATTCCAGAATGTCCCACTGTTTCATGACCAGGATGTCTTTGAGATTACCAGATGCCCCATCGCCTGGTTCCTGCTTGTGTTCTAGATTTCAGAATGCCCTGGTTTTGGTGATGCCTGGTTGTGCTTTAATTCCAGAATGTCCCACTGTTTCATTACCATGTGTCTTTGAGATTCCCAGATGACCCATCGCCTGGTTCCTGCTTGTGTTGTAGATTTCAGAATGCCCTGGTTTTGGTGATGCCTGGTTGTGCTTTAATTCCAGAATGTCCCACTGTTTCATGACCAGGATGTCTTTGAGATTCCCAGATGCCCCATCGCCTGGTTCCTGCTTGTGTTGTAGATTTCAGAATGCCCTGGTTTTGGTGATGCCTGGTTGTCCTTTAATTCTAGAATGTCCCACTGTTTCATGACCCGGATGTCTTTGAGATTCCCAGATGCCCCATCGCCTGGTTCCTGCTTGTGTTGTAGATTTCAGAATGCCCTGGTTTTGGTGATGCCTGGTTGTGCTTTAATTCCAGAATGTCCCACTGTTTCATTACCATGTGTCTTTGAGATTCCCAGATGACCCATCGCCTGGTTCCTGCTTGTGTTGTAGATTTCAGAATGCCCTGGTTTTGGTGATGCCTGGTTGTGCTTTAATTCCAGAATGTCCCACTGTTTCATGACCCGGATGTCTTTGAGATTCCCAGATGCCCCATCGCCTGGTTCCTGCTTGTGTTGTAGATTTCAGAATGCCCTGGTTTTGGTGATGCCTCGGTGTGCTTTAAATTCCCTAATGTCCCACTGTTTCATGACCCGGATGTCTTTGAGATTCCCAGATGCCCCATCGCCTGGTTTCTGCTTGTGTTGTAGATTTCAGAATGCCCTGGTTTTGGTGATGCCTGGTTGTGCTTTAATTCCAGAATGTCCAACTGTTTCATGACCTGGATGTCTTTGAGATTCCCAGATGCCCCATCGCCTGGTTCCTGCTTGTGTTGTAGATTTCAGAATGCCCTGATTTTGGTGATGCCTGGTTGTGCTTTAATTCTAGAATGTCCCACTGTTTCATGAACCGGATGTCTTTGAGATTCCCAGATGCCCCATCACCTGGTTACTGCTTGTGTTGTAGATTTCAGAATGCCCTGGTTTTGGTGATGCCTGGTTGTGCTTTAATTCCAGAATGTCCCACTGTTTCATGACCAGGATGTCTTTGAGATTCCCAGATGCCACATCTCCTGGTTCCCGCTTGTGTTGTAGATTTCATAATGCCCTGGTTTTGGTGATGCCTGGTTGTGCTTTAATTGCAGAATGTCCCACTGTTTCATTACCATGTGTCTTTAAGATTCCCAGATGCCCCATCGCCTGGTTCCTGCTTGTGTTGTAGATTTCAGAAAGTCCTGGTTTTGGTGATGCCTGGTTGTGCTTTAATTCTAGAATGTCCCACTGTTTCATTACCATGTGTCTTTGAGATTCCCAGATGCCCCATCGCCTGGCTCCTGCTTGTGTTGTAGATTTCAGAATGCCCTGGTTTTGGTGATGCCGGGTTGTGCTTTAATTCCAGAATGTCCCACTGTTTCATGACCCGGATGTCTTTGAGATTCCCAGATGCCCCATCACCTGGTTCCTGCTTGTGTTGTAGATTTCAGAATGCCCTGGTTTTGGTGATGCCTGGTTGTGCTTTAATTCTAGAATGTCCCACTGTTTCATTACCATGTGTCTTTAAGATTCCCAGATGCCCCATCGCCTGGTTCCTGCTTGTGTTGTAGATTTCAGAAAGTCCTGGTTTTGGTGATGCCTGGTTGTGCTTTAATTCTAGAATGTCCCACTGTTTCATTACCATCTGTCTTTGAGATTCCCAGATGCCCCATCGCCTGGTTCCTGCTTGTGTTGTAGATTTCAGAATGACGTGGTTTTGGTAATGCCTGGTTGTGCTTTAATTCCAGAATGTCCCACTGTTTCATTACCATGTGTCTTTGAGCCTTCCCAGATGCCCCATCGCCTGGTTCCTGCTTGTGTTGTAGATTTCAGAATGCCCTGGTTTTGGTGCTGTCTGGTTGTGCTTTAATTCCAGAATGTCCCAATTTTCATTACCATATGTCTTTGAGATTCCCAGATGCCCCATCGCTTGGTTCCTGCTTGTGTTCCAGATTTCAGAATGCCCTGGTTTTGGTGATGCCTGGCTTTAATTCCAGAATGTCCCACTGTTTCATGACCCGGATGTCTTTGAGATTCCCAGATGCCCCATCGCCTGGTTCCTGCTTGTGTTGTAGATTTCAGAATGCCCTGGTTTTGGTGATGCCTGGTTGTGCTTTAATTCTAGAAGGTCCCACTGTTTCATTACCATCTGTCTTTGAGATTCCCAGATGCCCCATCGCCTGGTTCCTGCTTGTGTTGTAGATTTCAGAATGCCCTGATTTTGGTGATGTCTGGTTGTGCTTTAATTCCAGAATGTCCCACTGTTTCATGACCCGGATGTCTTTGAGATTCCCAGATGCCCCATCGCCTGGTTCCTGCTTGTGTTGTAGATTTCAGAATTCCCTGGTTTTGGTGATGCCTGGTTGTGCTTTAATTCCAGAATGTCCCACTGTTTCATGACCTGGATGTCTTTGAGATTCCCAGATGCCCCATCGCTTGGTTCCTGCTTGTGTTTTAGATTTCAGAACGCCCTGGTTTTGGTGATGCCTGGTTGTGCTTTAATTCCAGAATGTCCCACAGTTTCGTGACCCGGATGTCTTTGAGATTCCCAGATGCCACTTCGCCTGGTTCCTGCTTGTGTTGTAGATTTCAGAATGCCTTGGTTTTGGTGATGCCTGGTTGTGCTTTAATTCTAGAATGTCCCACTGTTTCATTACCATATGTCTTTGAGATTCCCAGATGCCCCATCGCTTTGTTCCTGCTTGTGTTGTAGATTTCAGAATGCCCTGGTTTTGGTGATCTCTTGTGCTTTAATTCTAGAATGTCCCACTGTTTCATGACCAGGATGTCTTTGAGATTTCCAGATGCCCCATCGCCTGGTTCCTGCTTGTGTTGTAGATTTCAGAATGCCCTGGTTTTGGTAATGCCTGGTTGTGCGTTAATTCTAGAATGTCCCACGGTTTCATGACCAGGATGTCTTTGAGATTCCCAGATGCCCCATCGCCTGGTTCCTGCTTGTGTTGTAGATTTCAGAATGCCCTGGTTTTGGTGATGCCTGGTTGTGCTTTAATTCTAGAATGTCCCACGGTTTCATGACCAGGATGTCTTTGAGATTCCCAGATGCCCCATCGCCTGGTTCCTGCTTGTGTTGTAGATTTCAGAATGCCCTGGTTTTGGTGATGCCTGGTTGTGCTTTAATTCCAGAAAGTCCCACTGTTTCATGACCCGGATGTCTTTGAGATTCCCAGATGCCCCATCGCCTGGTTCCTGCTTGTGTTCTAGATTTCAGAATGCCCTGGTTTTGGTGATGCCTGGTTGTGCTTTAATTCTAGAATGTCCCACTGTTTCATGACCCGGATGTCTTCGAGATTCCCAGATGCCCCATCGCCTGGTTCCTGCTTGTGTTGTAGATTTCAGTATGCCCTGGTTTTCGTGATGCCTGGTTGTGCTTTAATTCCAGAATGTATCACTGTTTCATTACCATCTGTCTTTGAGATTCCCAGATGCCCCATCGCCTGGTTCCTGCTTGTGTTGCAGATTTCAGAATACCCTGGTTTTGGTGATGTCTGGTTGTGCTTTAATTCCAGAATGTCCCACTGTTTCATGACCCGGATGTCTTTGAGATTCCCAGATGCCCCATTGCTTGGTTCCTGCTTCTGTGTTAGATTTCATAATGCCCTGGTTTTGGTGATCTCTTGTTGTGCTTTAATTCTAGAATGTCCCACTGTTTCATGACCAGGATGTCTTTGAGATTCCCAGATGCCCCATCGCCTGGTTCCTGCTTGTGTTGTAGATTTCAGAAGGCCCTGGTTTTGGTAATGCCTGGTTGTGCTTTAATTCTAGAATGTCCCACGGTTTCATGACCAGGATGTCTTTGAGATTCCCAGAAGCCCCATCGCTTGGTTCCTGCTTGTGTTGTAGATTTCAGAATGCCTTCGTTTTGGTGATGCCTGGTTGTGCTTTAATTCTAGAATGTCCCACTGTTTCATTACCATATGTCTTTGAGATTCCCAGATGCCCCATCGCTTGGTTCCTGCTTGTGTTGTAGATTTCAGAATGCCCTGGTTTTGGTGATCTCTTGTTGTGCTTTAATTCTAGAATGTCCCACGGTTTCATGACCAGGATGTCTTTGAGATTCCCAGATGCCCCATCGCCTGGTTCCTGCTTGTGTTGTAGATTTCAGAATGCCCTGGTTTTGGTGATGCCTGGTTGTGCTTTAATTCCAGAATGTCCCACTGTTTCATGACCCGGATGTCTTTGAGATTCCCAGATGCTCCATCGCCTGGTTCCTGTTTGTGTTGTAGATTTCAGAATGCCCTGGTTTTGGTGATGCCTGGTTGTGCTTTAATTCCAGAATGTCCCACTGTTTCATTACCATATGTCTTTGAGATTCCCAGATGCCCCATCGCCTGGTTCCTGCTTGTGTTTGAGATTTCAGAATGCCCTGGTTTTGGTGATCTCTTGTTGTGCTTTAATTCTAGAATGTCCCACTGTTTCATGACCAGGATGTCTTTGAGATTCCCAGATGCCCCATCGCCTGGTTCCTGCGTGTGTTGTAGATTTCAGAATGCCCTGGTTTTGGTGATGCCTGGTTGTGCTTTAATTCTAGAATGTCCCACTGTTTCATGACCCGGATGTCTTTGAGATTCCCAGATGCCCCATCGCCTGGTTCCTGCTTGTGTTGTAGATTTCAGTATGCCCTGGTTTTCGTGATGCCTGGTTGTGCTTTAATTCCAGAATGTACCACTGTTTCATTACCATCTGTCTTTGAGATTCCCAGATGCCCCATCGCCTGGTTCCTGCTTGTGTTGTAGATTTCAGAATGCCCTGGTTTTGGTGATGTTTGGTTGTGCTTTAATTCCAGAATGTCCCACTGTTTCATGACCCGGATGTCTTTGAGATTCCCAGATGCCCCATCGCTTGGTTCCTGCTTGTGTGTTAGATTTCATAATGCCCTGGTTTTGGTGATCTCTTGTTGTGCTTTAATTCTAGAATGTCCCACTGTTTCATGACCAGGATGTCTTTGAGATTCCCAGATGCCCCATCGCCTGGTTCCTGCTTGTGTTGTAGATTTCAGAATGCCCTGGTTTTGGTAATGCCTGGTTGTGCTTTAATTCTAGAATGTCCCACGGTTTCATGACCAGGATGTCTTTGAGATTCCCAGATGCCCCATCGCTTGGTTCCTGCTTGTGTTTTAGATTTCATAATGCCCTGGTTTTGGTGATCTCTTGTTGTGCTTTAATTCTAGAATGTCCCACTGTTTCATGACCAGGATGTCTTTGACATTCCCAGATGCCCCATCGCCTGGTTCCTGCTTGTGTTGTAGATTTCAGAATGCCCTGGTTTTGGTAATGCCTGGTTGTGCTTTAATTCTAGAATATCCCACGGTTTCATGACCCGGATGTCTTTGAGATTCCCAGATGCCCCATCGCATGGTACCTGCTTGTGTTGTAGATTTCAGAATGGCCTGGTTTTGGTGATGCCTGGGTGTGCTTTAATTCAAGAATGTCCCACTGTTTCATCACCCGGATGTCTTTGAGATTCCCAGATGCCCCATCGCCTGGTTCCTGCTCATGTTGTAGATTTCAGAATGCCCTGGTTTTGGTGATGTCTGGTTGTGCTTTAATTCCAGAATGTCCCACTGTTTCATTACCATGTGTCTTTAAGATTCCCAGATGCCCCATCGCCTGATTCCTGCTTGTGTTGTAGATTTCAGAATGTCCTGGTTTTGGTGATGCCTGGTTGTGCTTTAATTCCAGAATGTCCCACTGTTTCATTACCATGTGTCTTTGAGATTCCCAGATGCCCCATCGCCTGGTTCCTGCTTGTGTTGTAGATTTCAGAATGCCCTGGTTTTGGTGATGCCTGGTTGTGCTTTAATTCCAGAATGTCCCACTGTTTCATTACCATATGTCTTTGAGATTCCCAGATGCCCCATCGCCTGGTTCCTGCTTGTGTTGTAGATTTCAGAATGCCCTGGTTTTGGTGATCTCTTGTTGTGCTTTAATTCTAGAATGTCCCACTGTTTCATGACCAGGATGTCTTTGAGATTCCCAGATGCCCCATCGCCTGGTTCCTGCGTGTGTTCTAGATTTCAGAATGCCCTGGTTTTGGTGATGCCTGGTTGTGCTTTAATTCTAGAATGTCCCACTGTTTCATGACCCGGATGTCTTCGAGATTCCCAGATGCCCCATCGCCTGGTTCCTGCTTGTGTTGTAGATTTCAGTATGCCCTGGTTTTCGTGATGCCTGGTTGTGCTATAATTCCAGAATGTACCACTGTTTCATTACCATCTGTCTTTGAGATTCCCAGATGCCCCATCGCCTGGTTCCTGCTTGTGTTGTAGATTTCAGAATGCCCTGGTTTTGGTGATGTTTGGTTGTGCTTTAATTCCAGAATGTCCCACTGTTTCATGACCCGGATGTCTTTGAGATTCCCAGATGCCCCATCGCTTGGTTCCTGCTTGTGTGTTAGATTTCATAATGCCCTGGTTTTGGTGATCTCTTGTTGTGCTTTAATTCTAGAATGTCCCACTGTTTCATGACCAGGATGTCTTTGAGATTCCCAGATGCCCGATTGCCTGGTTCCTGCTTGTGTTGTAGATTTCAGAATGCCCTGGTTTTGGTAATGCCTGGTTGTGCTTTAATTCTAGAATGTCCCATGGTTTCATGACCAGGATGTCTTTGAGATTCCCAGATGCCCCATCGCTTGGTTCCTGCTTGTGTTTTAGATTTCATAATGCCCTGGTTTTGGTGATCTCTTGTTGTGCTTTAATTCCAGAATGTCCCACTGTTTCATGACCAGGATGTCTTTGAGATTCCCAGATGCCCCATCGCCTGGTTCCTGCTTGTGTTCTAGATTTCAGAATGCCCTGGTTTTGGTGATGCCTGGTTGTGCTTTAATTCCAGAATGTCCCACTGTTTCATTACCATGTGTCTTTGAGATTCCCAGATGACCCATCGCCTGGTTCCTGCTTGTGTTGTAGATTTCAGAATGCCCTGGTTTTGGTGATGCCTGGTTGTGCTTTAATTCCAGAATGTCCCACTGTTTCATGACCAGGATGTCTTTGAGATTCCCAGATGCCCCATCGCCTGGTTCCTGCTTGTGTTGTAGATTTCAGAATGCCCTGGTTTTGGTGATGCCTGGTTGTCCTTTAATTCTAGAATGTCCCACTGTTTCATGACCCGGATGTCTTTGAGATTCCCAGATGCCCCATCGCCTGGTTCCTGCTTGTGTTGTAGATTTCAGAATGCCCTGGTTTTGGTGATGCCTGGTTGTGCTTTAATTCCAGAATGTCCCACTGTTTCATTACCATGTGTCTTTGAGATTCCCAGATGACCCATCGCCTGGTTCCTGCTTGTGTTGTAGATTTCAGAATGCCCTGGTTTTGGTGATGCCTGGTTGTGCTTTAATTCCAGAATGTCCCACTGTTTCATGACCCGGATGTCTTTGAGATTCCCAGATGCCCCATCGCCTGGTTCCTGCTTGTGTTGTAGATTTCAGAATGCCCTGGTTTTGGTGATGCCTCGGTGTGCTTTAAATTCCCGAATGTCCCACTGTTTCATGACCCGGATGTCTTTGAGATTCCCAGATGCCCCATCGCCTGGTTTCTGCTTGTGTTGTAGATTTCAGAATGCCCTGGTTTTGGTGATGCCTGGTTGTGCTTTAATTCCAGAATGTCCAACTGTTTCATGACCTGGATGTCTTTGAGATTCCCAGATGCCCCATCGCCTGGTTCCTGCTTGTGTTGTAGATTTCAGAATGCCCTGATTTTGGTGATGCCTGGTTGTGCTTTAATTCTAGAATGTCCCACTGTTTCATGAACCGGATGTCTTTGAGATTCCCAGATGCCCCATCACCTGGTTCCTGCTTGTGTTGTAGATTTCAGAATGCCCTGGTTTTGGTGATGCCTGGTTGTGCTTTAATTCCAGAATGTCCCACTGTTTCATGACCAGGATGTCTTTGAGATTCCCAGATGCCACATCTCCTGGTTCCCGCTTGTGTTGTAGATTTCATAATGCCCTGGTTTTGGTGATGCCTGGTTGTGCTTTAATTGCAGAATGTCCCACTGTTTCATTACCATGTGTCTTTAAGATTCCCAGATGCCCCATCGCCTGGTTCCTGCTTGTGTTGTAGATTTCAGAAAGTCCTGGTTTTGGTGATGCCTGGTTGTGCTTTAATTCTAGAATGTCCCACTGTTTCATTACCATGTGTCTTTGAGATTCCCAGATGCCCCATCGCCTGGCTCCTGCTTGTGTTGTAGATTTCAGAATGCCCTGGTTTTGGTGATGCCGGGTTGTGCTTTAATTCCAGAATGTCCCACTGTTTCATGACCCGGATGTCTTTGAGATTCCCAGATGCCCCATCACCTGGTTCCTGCTTGTGTTGTAGATTTCAGAATGCCCTGGTTTTGGTGATGCCTGGTTGTGCTTTAATTCTAGAATGTCCCACTGTTTCATTACCATGTGTCTTTAAGATTCCCAGATGCCCCATCGCCTGGTTCCTGCTTGTGTTGTAGATTTCAGAAAGTCCTGGTTTTGGTGATGCCTGGTTGTGCTTTAATTCTAGAATGTCCCACTGTTTCATTACCATCTGTCTTTGAGATTCCCAGATGCCCCATCGCCTGGTTCCTGCTTGTGTTGTAGATTTCAGAATGACGTGGTTTTGGTAATGCCTGGTTGTGCTTTAATTCCAGAATGTCCCACTGTTTCATTACCATGTGTCTTTGAGCCTTCCCAGATGCCCCATCGCCTGGTTCCTGCTTGTGTTGTAGATTTCAGAATGCCCTGGTTTTGGTGATGTCTGGTTGTGCTTTAATTCCAGAATGTCCCAATTTTCATTACCATATGTCTTTGAGATTCCCAGATGCCCCATCGCGTGGTTCCTGCTTGTGTTCCAGATTTCAGAATGCCCTGGTTTTGGTGATGCCTGGCTTTAATTCCAGAATGTCCCACTGTTTCATGACCCGGATGTCTTTGAGATTCCCAGATGCCCCATCGCCTGGTTCCTGCTTGTGTTGTAGATTTCAGAATGCCCTGGTTTTGGTGATGCCTGGTTGTGCTTTAATTCTAGAAGGTCCCACTGTTTCATTACCATCTGTCTTTGAGATTCCCAGATGCCCCATCGCCTGGTTCCTGCTTGTGTTGTAGATTTCAGAATGCCCTGATTTTGGTGATGTCTTGTTGTGCTTTAATTCCAGAATGTCCCACTGTTTCATGACCCGGATGTCTTTGAGATTCCCAGATGCCCCATCGCCTGGTTCCTGCTTGTGTTGTAGATTTCAGAATTCCCTGGTTTTGGTGATGCCTGGTTGTGCTTTAATTCCAGAATGTCCCACTGTTTCATGACCTGGATGTCTTTGAGATTCCCAGATGCCCCATCGCTTGGTTCCTGCTTGTGTTTTAGATTTCAGAACGCCCTGGTTTTGGTGATGCCTGGTTGTGCTTTAATTCCAGAATGTCCCACAGTTTCGTGACCCGGATGTCTTTGAGATTCCCAGATGCCACTTCGCCTGGTTCCTGCTTGTGTTGTAGATTTCAGAATGCCTTGGTTTTGGTGATGCCTGGTTGTGCTTTAATTCTAGAATGTCCCACTGTTTCATTACCATATGTCTTTGAGATTCCCAGATGCCCCATCGCTTTGTTCCTGCTTGTGTTGTAGATTTCAGAATGCCCTGGTTTTGGTGATCTCTTGTGCTTTAATTCTAGAATGTCCCACTGTTTCATGACCAGGATGTCTTTGAGATTTCCAGATGCCCCATCGCCTGGTTCCTGCTTGTGTTGTAGATTTCAGAATGCCCTGGTTTTGGTAATGCCTGGTTGTGCGTTAATTCTAGAATGTCCCACGGTTTCATGACCAGGATGTCTTTGAGATTCCCAGATGCCCCATCGCCTGGTTCCTGCTTGTGTTGTAGATTTCAGAATGCCCTGGTTTTGGTGATGCCTGGTTGTGCTTTAATTCTAGAATGTCCCACGGTTTCATGACCAGGATGTCTTTGAGATTCCCAGATGCCCCATCGCCTGGTTCCTGCTTGTGTTGTAGATTTCAGAATGCCCTGGTTTTGGTGATGCCTGGTTGTGCTTTAATTCCAGAAAGTCCCACTGTTTCATGACCCGGATGTCTTTGAGATTCCCAGATGCCCCATCGCCTGGTTCCTGCTTGTGTTCTAGATTTCAGAATGCCCTGGTTTTGGTGATGCCTGGTTGTGCTTTAATTCTAGAATGTCCCACTGTTTCATGACCCGGATGTCTTCGAGATTCCCAGATGCCCCATCGCCTGGTTCCTGCTTGTGTTGTAGATTTCAGTATGCCCTGGTTTTCGTGATGCCTGGTTGTGCTTTAATTCCAGAATGTACCACTGTTTCATTACCATCTGTCTTTGAGATTCCCAGATGCCCCATCGCCTGGTTCCTGCTTGTGTTGCAGATTTCAGAATACCCTGGTTTTGGTGATGTCTGGTTGTGCTTTAATTCCAGAATGTCCCACTGTTTCATGACCCGGATGTCTTTGAGATTCCCAGATGCCCCATTGCTTGGTTCCTGCTTCTGTGTTAGATTTCATAATGCCCTGGTTTTGGTGATCTCTTGTTGTGCTTTAATTCTAGAATGTCCCACTGTTTCATGACCAGGATGTCTTTGAGATTCCCAGATGCCCCATCGCCTGGTTCCTGCTTGTGTTGTAGATTTCAGAAGGCCCTGGTTTTGGTAATGCCTGGTTGTGCTTTAATTCTAGAATGTCCCACGGTTTCATGACCAGGATGTCTTTGAGATTCCCAGAAGCCCCATCGCTTGGTTCCTGCTTGTGTTGTAGATTTCAGAATGCCTTCGTTTTGGTGATGCCTGGTTGTGCTTTAATTCTAGAATGTCCCACTGTTTCATTACCATATGTCTTTGAGATTCCCAGATGCCCCATCGCTTGGTTCCTGCTTGTGTTGTAGATTTCAGAATGCCCTGGTTTTGGTGATCTCTTGTTGTGCTTTAATTCTAGAATGTCCCACGGTTTCATGACCAGGATGTCTTTGAGATTCCCAGATGCCCCATCGCCTGGTTCCTGCTTGTGTTGTAGATTTCAGAATGCCCTGGTTTTGGTGATGCCTGGTTGTGCTTTAATTCCAGAATGTCCCACTGTTTCATGACCCGGATGTCTTTGAGATTCCCAGATGCTCCATCGCCTGGTTCCTGTTTGTGTTGTAGATTTCAGAATGCCCTGGTTTTGGTGATGCCTGGTTGTGCTTTAATTCCAGAATGTCCCACTGTTTCATTACCATATGTCTTTGAGATTCCCAGATGCCCCATCGCCTGGTTCCTGCTTGTGTTTTAGATTTCAGAATGCCCTGGTTTTGGTGATCTCTTGTTGTGCTTTAATTCTAGAATGTCCCACTGTTTCATGACCAGGATGTCTTTGAGATTCCCAGATGCCCCATCGCCTGGTTCCTGCGTGTGTTGTAGATTTCAGAATGCCCTGGTTTTGGTGATGCCTGGTTGTGCTTTAATTCTAGAATGTCCCACTGTTTCATGACCCGGATGTCTTTGAGATTCCCAGATGCCCCATCGCCTGGTTCCTGCTTGTGTTGTAGATTTCAGTATGCCCTGGTTTTCGTGATGCCTGGTTGTGCTTTAATTCCAGAATGTACCACTGTTTCATTACCATCTGTCTTTGAGATTCCCAGATGCCCCATCGCCTGGTTCCTGCTTGTGTTGTAGATTTCAGAATGCCCTGGTTTTGGTGATGTTTGGTTGTGCTTTAATTCCAGAATGTCCCACTGTTTCATGACCCGGATGTCTTTGAGATTCCCAGATGCCCCATCGCTTGGTTCCTGCTTGTGTGTTAGATTTCATAATGCCCTGGTTTTGGTGATCTCTTGTTGTGCTTTAATTCTAGAATGTCCCACTGTTTCATGACCAGGATGTCTTTGAGATTCCCAGATGCCCCATCGCCTGGTTCCTGCTTGTGTTGTAGATTTCAGAATGCCCTGGTTTTGGTAATGCCTGGTTGTGCTTTAATTCTAGAATGTCCCACGGTTTCATGACCAGGATGTCTTTGAGATTCCCAGATGCCCCATCGCTTGGTTCCTGCTTGTGTTTTAGATTTCATAATGCCCTGGTTTTGGTGATCTCTTGTTGTGCTTTAATTCTAGAATGTCCCACTGTTTCATGACCAGGATGTCTTTGACATTCCCAGATGCCCCATCGCCTGGTTCCTGCTTGTGTTGTAGATTTCAGAATGCCCTGGTTTTGGTAATGCCTGGTTGTGCTTTAATTCTAGAATATCCCACGGTTTCATGACCCGGATGTCTTTGAGATTCCCAGATGCCCCATCGCCTGGTTCCTGCTTGTGTTGTAGATTTCAGAATGCCCTGGTTTTGGTGATGCCTGGCTGTGCTTTAATTCCAGAATGTCCCACTGTTTCATCACCCGGATGTCTTTGAGATTCCCAGATGCCCCATCGCCTGGTTCCTGCTCATGTTGTAGATTTCAGAATGCCCTGGTTTTGGTGATGTCTGGTTGTGCTTTAATTCCAGAATGTCCCACTGTTTCATGACCCGGATGTCTTTGAGATTCCCAGATGCCACATCGCCTGGTTCCTGCTTGTGTTGTAGATTTCAGAATGCCCTGGTTTTGGTGATGCCTGGTTGTGCTTTAAGTCTAGAAGGTCCCACCGTTTCATTACCATATGTCTTTGAGATTCCCAGATGCCCCATCGCCTGGTTGCTGCTTGTGTTGTAGATTTCAGAATGCCCTGGTTTTGGTGATCTCTTGTTGTGCTTTAATTCTAGAATGTCCCACTGTTTCATGACCAGGATGTCTTTGAGATTCCCAGATGCCCCATCGCCTGGTTCCTGCTTGTCTTGTAGATTTCAGAATGCCCTGGTTTTGGTGATGCCTGGTTGTGCTTTAATTCTAGAATGTCCCTCTGTTTCATGACCCGGATGTCTTTGAGATTCCCAGATGCCCCATCGCCTGGTTCCTGCTTGTGTTGTAGATTTCAGAATGCCCTGGTTTTGGTGATGCCTGGTTGTGCTTTAATTCCAGAATGTCCAACTGTTTCATTACCATGTGTCTTTGAGATTCCCAGATGACCCATCGCCTGGTTCCTGCTTGTGTTGTAGATTTCAGAATGCCCTGGTTTTGGTGATGCCTGGTTGTGCTTTAATTCCAGAATGTCCCACTGTTTCATGACCCGGATGTCTTTGAGATTCCCAGATGCCCCATCGCCTGGTTCCTGCTTGTGTTGTAGATTTCAGAATGCCCTGGTTTTGGTGATGCCTCGGTGTGCTTTAAATTCCTGAATGTCCCACTGTTTCATGACCCGGATGTCTTTGAGATTCCCAGATGCCCCATCGCCTGGTTCCTGCTTGTGTTGTAGATTTCAGAATGCCCTGGTTTTGGTGATGCCTGGTTGTGCTTTAATTCCAGAATGTCCAACTGTTTCATGACCCGGATGTCTTTGAGATTCCCAGATACCCCATCGCCTGGTTCCTGCTTGTGTTGTAGATTTCAGAATGCCCTGATTTTGGTGATGCCTGGTTGTGCTTTAATTCTAGAATGTCCCACTGTTTCATGACCCGGATGTCTTTGAGATTCCCAGATGCCCCATCGCCTAGTTCCTGCTTGTGTTGTAGATTTCAGAATGCCCTGGTTTTGGTGATGCCTGGTTGTGCTTTAATTCCAGAATGTCCCACTGTTTCATGACCAGGATGTCTTTGAGATTCCCAGATGCCACATCTCCTGGTTCCTGCTTGTGTTGTAGATTTCATAATGCCCTGGTTTTTGTGATGCCTGGTTGTGCTTTAATTCCAGAATGTCCCACTGTTTCATTACCATGTGTCTTTAAGATTTCCAGATGCCCCATCGCCTGATTCCTGCTTGTGTTGTAGATTTCAGAATGTCCTGGTTTTGGTGATGCCTGGTTGTGCTTTAATTCCAGAATGTCCCACTGTTTCATTACCATGTGTCTTTGAAATTCCCAGATGCCCCATCGCCTGGTTCCTGCTTGTGTTGTAGATTTCAGAATGCCCTGGTTTTGGTGATGCCTGGTTGTGCTTTAATTCCAGAATGTCCCACTGTTTCATGACCCGGATGTCTTTGAGATTCCCAGATGCCCCATCGCCTGGTTCCTGCTTGTGTTGTAGATTTCAGAGTGCCCTGGTTTTGGTGATGCCTGGTTGTGCTTTAATTCCAGAATGTCCCACGGTTTCGTGACCCGGATGTCTTTGAGATTCCCAGATGCCACTTCGCCTGGTTCCTGCTTGTGTTGTAGATTTCAGACTGCCTTGGTTTTGGTGATGCCTGGTTGTGCTTTAATTCTAGAATGTCCCACTGTTTCATTACCATATGTCTTTGAGATTCCCAGATGCCCCATCGCCTGGTTCCTGCTTGTGTTGTAGATTTCAGAATGCCCTGGTTTTGGTGATCTCTTGTTGTGCTTTAATTCTAGAATGTCCCACTGTTTCATGACCAGGATGTCTTTGAGATTCCCAGATGCCCCATCGCCTGGTTCCTGCTTGTGTTGTAGATTTCAGAATGCCCTGGTTTTGGTAATGCCTGGTTGTGCTTTAATTCTAGAATGTCCCACGGTTTCATGACCAGGATGTCTTTGAGATTCCCAGATGCCCCATCGCCTGGCTCCTGCTTGTGTTGTAGATTTCAGAATGCCCTGGTTTTGGTGATGCCTGGTTGTGCTTTAATTCCAGAATGTCCCACTGTTTCATGACCCGGATGTCTTTGAGATTCCCAGATGCCCCATCGCCTGGTTCCTGCTTGTGTTGTAGATTTCAGAGTGCCCTGGTTTTGGTGATGCCTGGTTGTGCTTTAATTCCAGAATGTCCCACTGTTTCATTACCATCTGTCTTTGAGATTCCCAGATGCCCCATCGCCTGTTTCCTACTTGTGTTGTAGATTTCAGCATGCCCTGGTTTTGGTGATGCCTGGTTGTGCTTTAATTCCAGAATGTCCCACTGTTTCATGACCAGGATGTCTTTGAGATTCCCAGATGCCCTATCGCCTGGTTCCTGCTTGTGTTGTAGATTTCAGAATGCCCTGCTTTTGGTGATGCCTGGTTGTGCTTTAATTCTAGAATGTCCCACTGTTTCATGACCCGGATGTCTTTGAGATTCCCAGATGCCCCATCGCCTGGTTCCTGCTTGTGTTGTAGATTTCAGAGTGCCCTGGTTTTCGTGATGCCTGGTTGTGCTTTAATTCCAGAATGTACCACTGTTTCATTACCATCTGTCTTTGAGATTCCCAGATGCCCCATCGCCTGGTTCCTGCTTGTGTTGCAGATTTCAGAATACCCTGGTTTTGGTGATGTCTGGTTGTGCTTTAATTCCAGAATGTCCCACTGTTTCATGACCCGGATGTCTTTGAGATTCCCAGATGCCCCATTGCTTGGTTCCTGCTTCTGTGTTAGATTTCATAATGCCCTGGTTTTGGTGATCTCTTGTTGTGCTTTAATTCTAGAATGTCCCACTGTTTCATGACCAGGATGTCTTTGAGATTCCCAGATGCCCCATCGCCTGGTTCCTGCTTGTGTTGTAGATTTCAGAAGGCCCTGGTTTTGGTAATGCCTGGTTGTGCTTTAATTCTAGAATGTCCCACGGTTTCATGACCAGGATGTCTTTGAGATTCCCAGAAGCCCCATCGCTTGGTTCCTGCTTGTGTTGTAGATTTCAGAATGCCTTGGTTTTGGTGATGCCTGGTTGTGCTTTAATTCTAGAATGTCCCACTGTTTCATTACCATATGTCTTTGAGATTCCC
This sequence comes from Calotriton arnoldi, assembly GCA_963921515.1. Taxonomy (NCBI): domain Eukaryota; kingdom Metazoa; phylum Chordata; class Amphibia; order Caudata; family Salamandridae; genus Calotriton; species Calotriton arnoldi. The sequence goes on along the minus strand of CAWUFW010006113.1, from coordinate 655,410 downwards.
AGATGCCCCATCGCTTGGTTCCTGCTTGTGTTGTAGATTTCAGAATGCCCTGGTTTTGGTGATCTCTTGTTGTGCTTTAATTCTAGAATGTCCCACGGTTTCATGACCAGGATGTCTTTGAGATTCCCAGATGCCCCATCGCCTGGTTCCTGCTTGTGTTCTAGATTTCAGAATGCCCTGGTTTTGGTGATGCCTGGTTGTGCTTTAATTCCAGAATGTCCCACTGTTTCATGACCCGGATGTCTTTGAGATTCCCAGATGCTCCATCGCCTGGTTCCTGTTTGTGTTGTAGATTTCAGAATGCCCTGGTTTTGGTGATGCCTTTTTGTGCTTTAATTCCAGAATGTCCCACTGTTTCATTACCATATGTCTTTGAGATTCCCAGATGCCCCATCGCCTGGTTCCTGCTTGTGTTTTAGATTTCAGAATGCCCTGGTTTTGGTGATCTCTTGTTGTGCTTTAATTCTAGAATGTCCCACTGTTTCATGACCAGGATGTCTTTGAGATTCCCAGATGCTCCATCGCCTGGTTCCTGCGTGTGTTGTAGATTTCAGAATGCCCTGGTTTTGGTGATGCCTGGTTGTGCTTTAATTCTAGAATGTCCCACTGTTTCATGACCCGGATGTCTTTGAGATTCCCAGATGCCCCATCGCCTGGTTCCTGCTTGTGTTGTAGATTCCAGTATGCCCTGGTTTTCGTGATGCCTGGTTGTGCTTTAATTCCAGAATGTACCACTGTTTCATTACCATCTGTCTTTGAGATTCCCAGATGCCCCATCGCCTGGTTCCTGCTTGTGTTGTAGATTTCAGAATGCCCTGGTTTTGGTGATGTTTGGTTGTGCTTTAATTCCAGAATGTCCCACTGTTTCATGACCCGGATGTCTTTGAGATTCCCAGATGCCCCATCGCTTGGTTCCTGCTTGTGTGTTAGATTTCATAATGCCCTGGTTTTGGTGATCTCTTGTTGTGCTTTAATTCTAGAATGTCCCACTGTTTCATGACCAGGATGTCTTTGAGATTCCCAGATGCCCCATCGCCTGGTTCCTGCTTGTGTTGTAGATTTCAGAATGCCCTGGTTTTGGTAATGCCTGGTTGTGCTTTAATTCTAGAATGTCCCACGGTTTCATGACCAGGATGTCTTTGAGATTCCCAGATGCCCCATCGCTTGGTTCCTGCTTGTGTTTTAGATTTCATAATGCCCTGGTTTTGGTGATCTCTTGTTGTGCTTTAATTCTAGAATGTCCCACTGTTTCATGACCAGGATGTCTTTGACATTCCCAGATGCCCCATCGTCTGGTTCCTGCTTGTGTTGTAGATTTCAGAATGCCCTGGTTTTGGTAATGCCTGGTTGTGCTTTAATTCTAGAATATCCCACGGTTTCATGACCAGGATGTCTTTGAGTTTCCCAGATGCCCCATCGCCTGGTTCCTGCTTGTGTTGTAGATTTCAGAATGCCCTGGTTTTGGTGATGCCTGGCTGTGCTTTAATTCCAGAATGTCCCACTGTTTCATCACCCGGATGTCTTTGAGATTCCCAGATGCCCCATCGCCTGGTTCCTGCTCATGTTGTAGATTTCAGAATGCCCTGGTTTTGGTGATGTCTGGTTGTGCTTTAATTCCAGAATGTCCCACTGTTTCATGACCCGGATGTCTTTGAGATTCCCAGATGCCACATCGCCTGGTTCCTGCTTGTGTTGTAGATTTCAGAATGCCCTGGTTTTGGTGATGCCTGGTTGTGCTTTAAGTCCAGAAGGTCCCACTGTTTCATTACCATATGTCTTTGAGATTCCCAGATGCCCCATCGCCTGGTTGCTGCTTGTGTTGTAGATTTCAGAATGCCCTGGTTTTGGTGATCTCTTGTTGTGCTTTAATTCTAGAATGTCCCACTGTTTCATGACCAGGATGTCTTTGAGATTCCCAGATGCCCCATCGCCTGGTTCCTGCTTGTCTTGTAGATTTCAGAATGCCCTGGTTTTGGTGATGCCTGGTTGTGCTTTAATTCTAGAATGTCCCTCTGTTTCATGACCCGGATGTCTTTGAGATTCCCAGATGCCCCATCGCCTGGTTCCTGCTTGTGTTGTAGATTTCAGAATGCCCTGGTTTTGGTGATGCCTGGTTGTGCTTTAATTCCAGAATGTCCAACTGTTTCATTACCATGTGTCTTTGAGATTCCCAGATGACCCATCGCCTGGTTCCTGCTTGTGTTGTAGATTTCAGAATGCCCTGGTTTTGGTGATGCCTGGTTGTGCTTTAATTCCAGAATGTCCCACTGTTTCATGACCCGGATGTCTTTGAGATTCCCAGATGCCCCATCGCCTGGTTCCTGCTTGTGTTGTAGATTTCAGAATGCCCTGGTTTTGGTGATGCCTCGGTGTGCTTTAAATTCCTGAATGTCCCACTGTTTCATGACCCGGATGTCTTTGAGATTCCCAGATGCCCCATCGCCTGGTTCCTGCTTGTGTTGTAGATTTCAGAATGCCCTGGTTTTGGTGATGCCTGGTTGTGCTTTAATTCCAGAATGTCCAACTGTTTCATGACCCGGATGTCTTTGAGATTCCCAGATGCCCCATCGCCTGGTTCCTGCTTGTGTTGTAGATTTCAGAATGCCCTGATTTTGGTGATGCCTGGTTGTGCTTTAATTCTAGAATGTCCCACTGTTTCATGACCCGGATGTCTTTGAGATTCCCAGATGCCCCATCGCCTGGTTCCTGCTTGTGTTGTAGATTTCAGAATGCCCTGGTTTTGGTGATGCCTGGTTGTGCTTTAATTCCAGAATGTCCCACTGTTTCATGACCAGGATGTCTTTGAGATTCCCAGATGCCACATCTCCTGGTTCCTGCTTGTGTTGTAGATTTCATAATGCCCTGGTTTTTGTGATGCCTGGTTGTGCTTTAATTCCAGAATGTCCCACTGTTTCATTACCATGTGTCTTTAAGATTCCCAGATGCCCCATCGCCTGATTCCTGCTTGTGTTGTAGATTTCAGAATGTCCTGGTTTTGGTGATGCCTGGTTGTGCTTTAATTCCAGAATGTCCCACTGTTTCATTACCATGTGTCTTTGAGATTCCCAGATGCCCCATCGCCTGGTTCCTGCTTGTGTTGTAGATTTCAGAATGCCCTGGTTTTGGTGATGCCTGGTTGTGCTTTAATTCCAGAATGTCCCACTGTTTCATGACCCGGATGTCTGTGAGATTCCCAGATGCCCCATCGCCTGGTTCCTGCTTGTGTTGTAGATTTCAGAGTGCCCTGGTTTTGGTGATGCCTGGTTGTGCTTTAATTCCAGAATGTCCCACGGTTTCGTGACCCGGATGTCTTTGAGATTCCCAGATGCCACTTCGCCTGGTTCCTGCTTGTGTTGTAGATTTCAGACTGCCTTGGTTTTGGTGATGCCTGGTTGTGCTTTAATTCCAGAATGTCCCACTGTTTCATGACTCGGATGTCTTTGAGATTCCCAGATGCCACATCGCCTGGTTCCTGCTTGTGTTGTAGATTTCAGAATGCCCTGGTTTTGGTGATGCCTGGTTGTGCTTTAAGTCTAGAAGGTCCCACCGTTTCATTACCATATGTCTTTGAGATTCCCAGATGCCCCATCGCCTGGTTGCTGCTTGTGTTGTAGATTTCAGAATGCCCTGGTTTTGGTGATCTCTTGTTGTGCTTTAATTCTAGAATGTCCCACTGTTTCATGACCAGGATGTCTTTGAGATTCCCAGATGCCCCATCGCCTGGTTCCTGCTTGTCTTGTAGATTTCAGAATGCCCTGGTTTTGGTGAGGCCTGGTTGTGCTTTAATTCTAGAATGTCGCTCTGTTTCATGACCCGGATGTCTTTGAGATTCCCAGATGCCCCATCGCCTGGTTCCTGCTTGTGTTGTAGATTTCAGAATGCCCTGGTTTTGGTGATGCCTGGTTGTGCTTTAATTCCAGAATGTCCAACTGTTTCATTACCATGTGTCTTTGAGATTCCCAGATGACCCATCGCCTGGTTCCTGCTTGTGTTGTAGATTTCAGAATGCCCTGGTTTTGGTGATGCCTGGTTGTGCTTTAATTCCAGAATGTCCCACTGTTTCATGACCCGGATGTCTTTGAGATTCCCAGATGCCCCATCGCCTGGTTCCTGCTTGTGTTGTAGATTTCAGAATGCCCTGGTTTTGGTGATGCCTCGGTGTGCTTTAAATTCCTGAATGTCCCACTGTTTCATGACCCGGATGTCTTTGAGATTCCCAGATGCCCCATCGCCTGGTTCCTGCTTGTGTTGTAGATTTCAGAATGCCCTGGTTTTGGTGATGCCTGGTTGTGCTTTAATTCCAGAATGTCCAACTGTTTCATGACCCGGATGTCTTTGAGATTCCCAGATACCCCATCGCCTGGTTCCTGCTTGTGTTGTAGATTTCAGAATGCCCTGATTTTGGTGATGCCTGGTTGTGCTTTAATTCTAGAATGTCCCACTGTTTCATGACCCGGATGTCTTTGAGATTCCCAGATGCCCCATCGCCTGGTTCCTGCTTGTGTTGTAGATTTCAGAATGCCCTGGTTTTGGTGATGCCTGGTTGTGCTTTAATTCCAGAATGTCCCACTGTTTCATGACCAGGATGTCTTTGAGATTCCCAGATGCCACATCTCCTGGTTCCTGCTTGTGTTGTAGATTTCATAATGCCCTGGTTTTTGTGATGCCTGGTTGTGCTTTAATTCCAGAATGTCCCACTGTTTCATTACCATGTGTCTTTAAGATTCCCAGATGCCCCATCGCCTGATTCCTGCTTGTGTTGTAGATTTCAGAATGTCCTGGTTTTGGTGATGCCTGGTTGTGCTTTAATTCCAGAATGTCCCACTGTTTCATTACCATGTGTCTTTGAGATTCCCAGATGCCCCATCGCCTGGTTCCTGCTTGTGTTGTAGATTTCAGAATGCCCTGGTTTTGGTGATGCCTGGTTGTGCTTTAATTCCAGAATGTCCCACTGTTTCATGACCCGGATGTCTTTGAGATTCCCAGATGCCCCATCGCCTGGTTCCTGCTTGTGTTGTAGATTTCAGAGTGCCCTGGTTTTGGTGATGCCTGGTTGTGCTTTAATTCCAGAATGTCCCACGGTTTCGTGACCCGGATGTCTTTGAGATTCCCAGATGCCACTTCGCCTGGTTCCTGCTTGTGTTGTAGATTTCAGACTGCCTTGGTTTTGGTGATGCCTGGTTGTGCTTTAATTCTAGAATGTCCCACTGTTTCATTACCATATGTCTTTGAGATTCCCAGATGCCCCATCGCCTGGTTCCTGCTTGTGCTGTAGATTTCAGAATGCCCTGATTTTGGTGATGTCTGGTTGTGCTTTAATTCCAGAATGTCCCACTGTTTCATTACCATGTGTCTTTAAGATTCCCAGATGCCCCATCGCCTGGTTCCTGCTTGTGTTGTAGATTTCAGAATGCCCTGGTTTTGGTGATCTCTTGTTGTGCTTTAATTCTAGAATGTCCCACTGTTTCATGACCAGGATGTCTTTGAGATTCCCAGATGCCCAATCGCCTGGTTCCTGCTTGTGTTGTAGATTTCAGAATGCCCTGGTTTTGGTAATGCCTGGTTGTGCTTTAATTCTAGAATGTCCCACGGTTTCATGACCAGGATGTCTTTGAGATTCCCAGATGCCCCATCGCCTGGCTCCTGCTTGTGTTGTAGATTTCAGAATGCCCTGGTTTTGGTGATGCCTGGTTGTGCTTTAATTCCAGAATGTCCCACTGTTTCATGACCCGGATGTCTTTGAGATTCCCAGATGCCCCATCGCCTGGTTCCTGCTTGTGTTGTAGATTTCAGAGTGCCCTGGTTTTGGTGATGCCTGGTTGTGCTTTAATTCCAGAATGTCCCACTGTTTCATTACCATCTGTCTTTGAGATTCCCAGATGCCCCATCGCCTGTTTCCTACTTGTGTTGTAGATTTCAGAATGCCCTGGTTTTGGTGATGCCTGGTTGTGCTTTAATTCCAGAATGTCCCACTGTTTCATGACCAGGATGTCTTTGAGATTCCCAGATGCCCTATCGCCTGGTTCCTGCTTGTGTTGTAGATTTCAGAATGCCCTGCTTTTGGTGATGCCTGGTTGTGCTTTAATTCTAGAATGTCCCACTGTTTCATGACCCGGATGTCTTTGAGATTCCCAGATGCCCCATCGCCTGGTTCCTGCTTGTGTTGTAGATTTCAGAATGCCCTGGTTTTGGTGATGCCTGGTTGTGCTTTAATTCTAGAATGTCCCACTGTTTCATGACCCGGATGTCTTCGAGATTCCCAGATGCCCCATCGCCTGGTTCCTGCTTGTGTTGTAGATTTCAGTATGCCCTGGTTTTCGTGATGCCTGGTTGTGCTTTAATTCCAGAATGTACCACTGTTTCATTACCATCTGTCTTTGAGATTCCCAGATGCCCCATCGCCTGGTTCCTGCTTGTGTTGCAGATTTCAGAATACCCTGGTTTTGGTGATGTCTGGTTGTGCTTTAATTCCAGAATGTCCCACTGTTTCATGACCCGGATGTCTTTGAGATTCCCAGATGCCCCATTGCTTGGTTCCTGCTTCTGTGTTAGATTTCATAATGCCCTGGTTTTGGTGATCTCTTGTTGTGCTTTAATTCTAGAATGTCCCACTGTTTCATGACCAGGATGTCTTTGAGATTCCCAGATGCCCCATCGCCTGGTTCCTGCTTGTGTTGTAGATTTCAGAAGGCCCTGGGTTTGGTAATGCCTGGTTGTGCTTTAATTCTAGAATGTCCCACGGTTTCATGACCAGGATGTCTTTGAGATTCCCAGAAGCCCCATCGCTTGGTTCCTGCTTGTGTTGTAGATTTCAGAATGCCTTGGTTTTGGTGATGCCTGGTTGTGCTTTAATTCTAGAATGTCCCACTGTTTCATTACCATATGTCTTTGAGATTCCCAGATGCCCCATCGCTTGGTTCCTGCTTGTGTTGTAGATTTCAGAATGCCCTGGTTTTGGTGACCTCTTGTTGTGCTTTAATTCTAGAATGTCCCACGGTTTCATGACCAGGATGTCTTTGAGATTCCCAGATGCCCCATCGCCTGGTTCCTGCTTGTGTTGTAGATTTCAGAATGCCCTGGTTTTGGTGATGCCTGGTTGTGCTTTAATTCCAGAATGTCCCACTGTTTCATGACCCGGATGTCTTTGAGATTCCCAGATGCTCCATCGCCTGGTTCCTGTTTGTGTTGTAGATTTCAGAATGCCCTGGTTTTGGTGATGCCTGGTTGTGCTTTAATTCCAGAATGTCCCACTGTTTCATTACCATATGTCTTTGAGATTCCCAGATGCCCCATCGCCTGGTTCCTGCTTGTGTTTTAGATTTCAGAATGCCCTGGTTTTGGTGATCTCTTGTTGTGCTTTAATTCTAGAATGTCCCACTGTTTCATGACCAGGATGTCTTTGAGATTCCCAGATGCCCCATCGCCTGGTTCCTGCGTGTGTTGTAGATTTCAGAATGCCCTGGTTTTGGTGATGCCTGGTTGTGCTTTAATTCTAGAATGTCCCACTGTTTCATGACCCGGATGTCTTTGAGATTCCCAGATGCCCCATCGCCTGGTTCCTGCTTGTGTTGTAGATTCCAGTATGCCCTGGTTTTCGTGATGCCTGGTTGTGCTTTAATTCCAGAATGTACCACTGTTTCATTACCATCTGTCTTTGAGATTCCCAGATGCCCCATCGCCTGGTTCCTGCTTGTGTTGTAGATTTCAGAATGCCCTGGTTTTGGTGATGTTTGGTTGTGCTTTAATTCCAGAATGTCCCACTGTTTCATGACCCGGATGTCTTTGAGATTCCCAGATGCCCCATCGCTTGGTTCCTGCTTGTGTGTTAGATTTCATAATGCCCTGGTTTTGGTGATCTCTTGTTGTGCTTTAATTCTAGAATGTCCCACTGTTTCATGACCAGGATGTCTTTGAGATTCCCAGATGCCCCATCGCCTGGTTCCTGCTTGTGTTGTAGATTTCAGAATGCCCTGGTTTTGGTAATGCCTGGTTGTGCTTTAATTCTAGAATGTCCCACTGGTTTCATGACCAGGATGTCTTTGAGATTCCCAGATGCCCCATCGCTTGGTTCCTGCTTGTGTTTTAGATTTCATAATGCCCTGGTTTTGGTGATCTCTTGTTGTGCTTTAATTCTAGAATGTCCCACTGTTTCATGACCAGGATGTCTTTGACATTCCCAGATGCCCCATCGCCTGGTTCCTGCTTGTGTTGTAGATTTCAGAATGCCCTGGTTTTGGTAATGCCTGGTTGTGCTTTAATTCTAGAATATCCCACGGTTTCATGACCAGGATGTCTTTGAGTTTCCCAGATGCCCCATCGCCTGGTTCCTGCTTGTGTTGTAGATTTCAGAATGCCCTGGTTTTGGTGATGCCTGGCTGTGCTTTAATTCCAGAATGTCCCACTGTTTCATCACCCGGATGTCTTTGAGATTCCCAGATGCCCCATCGCCTGGTTCCTGCTCATGTTGTAGATTTCAGAATGCCCTGGTTTTGGTGATGTCTGGTTGTGCTTTAATTCCAGAATGTCCCACTGTTTCATGACCCGGATGTCTTTGAGATTCCCAGATCCCACATCGCCTGGTTCCTGCTTGTGTTGTAGATTTCAGAATGCCCTGGTTTTGGTGATGCCTGGTTGTGCTTTAAGTCTAGAAGGTCCCACCGTTTCATTACCATATGTCTTTGAGATTCCCAGATGCCCCATCGCCTGGTTGCTGCTTGTGTTGTAGATTTCAGAATGCCCTGGTTTTGGTGATCTCTTGTTGTGCTTTAATTCTAGAATGTCCCACTGTTTCATGACCAGGATGTCTTTGAGATTCCCAGATGCCCCATCGCCTGGTTCCTGCTTGTCTTGTAGATTTCAGAATGCCCTGGTTTTGGTGATGCCTGGTTGTGCTTTAATTCTAGAATGTCCCTCTGTTTCATGACCCGGATGTCTTTGAGATTCCCAGATGCCCCATCGCCTGGTTCCTGCTTGTGTTGTAGATTTCAGAATGCCCTGGTTTTGGTGATGCCTGGTTGTGCTTTAATTCCAGAATGTCCAACTGTTTCATGACCCGGATGTCTTTGAGATTCCCAGATACCCCATCGCCTGGTTCCTGCTTGTGTTGTAGATTTCAGAATGCCCTGATTTTGGTGATGCCTGGTTGTGCTTTAATTCTAGAATGTCCCACTGTTTCATGACCCGGATGTCTTTGAGATTCCCAGATGCCCCATCGCCTGGTTCCTGCTTGTGTTGTAGATTTCAGAATGCCCTGGTTTTGGTGATGCCTGGTTGTGCTTTAATTCCAGAATGTCCCACTGTTTCATGACCAGGATGTCTTTGAGATTCCCAGATGCCACATCTCCTGGTTCCTGCTTGTGTTGTAGATTTCATAATGCCCTGGTTTTTGTGATGCCTGGTTGTGCTTTAATTCCAGAATGTCCCACTGTTTCATTACCATGTGTCTTTAAGATTCCCAGATGCCCCATCGCCTGATTCCTGCTTGTGTTGTAGATTTCAGAATGTCCTGGTTTTGGTGATGCCTGGTTGTGCTTTAATTCCAGAATGTCCCACTGTTTCATTACCATGTGTCTTTGAGATTCCCAGATGCCCCATCGCCTGGTTCCTGCTTGTGTTGTAGATTTCAGAATGCCCTGGTTTTGGTGATGCCTGGTTGTGCTTTAATTCCAGAATGTCCCACTGTTTCATGACCCGGATGTCTTTGAGATTCCCAGATGCCCCATCGCCTGGTTCCTGCTTGTGTTGTAGATTTCAGAGTGCCCTGGTTTTGGTGATGCCTGGTTGTGCTTTAATTCCAGAATGTCCCACGGTTTCGTGACCCGGATGTCTTTGAGATTCCCAGATGCCACTTCGCCTGGTTCCTGCTTGTGTTGTAGATTTCAGACTGCCTTGGTTTTGGTGATGCCTGGTTGTGCTTTAATTCTAGAATGTCCCACTGTTTCATTACCATATGTCTTTGAGATTCCCAGATGCCCCATCGCCTGGTTCCTGCTTGTGCTGTAGATTTCAGAATGCCCTGATTTTGGTGATGTCTGGTTGTGCTTTAATTCCAGAATGTCCCACTGTTTCATGACCAGGATGTCTTTGAGATTCCCAGATGCCCAATCGCCTGGTTCCTGCTTGTGTTGTAGATTTCAGAATGCCCTGGTTTTGGTAATGCCTGGTTGTGCTTTAATTCTAGAATGTCCCACGGTTTCATGACCAGGATGTCTTTGAGATTCCCAGATGCCCAATCGCCTGGTTCCTGCTTGTGTTGTAGATTTCAGAATGCCCTGGTTTTGGTAATGCCTGGTTGTGCTTTAATTCTAGAATGTCCCACGGTTTCATGACCAGGATGTCTTTGAGATTCCCAGATGCCCCATCGCCTGGCTCCTGCTTGTGTTGTAGATTTCAGAATGCCCTGGTTTTGGTGATGCCTGGTTGTGCTTTAATTCCAGAATGTCCCACTGTTTCATGACCCGGATGTCTTTGAGATTCCCAGATGCCCCATCGCCTGGTTCCTGCTTGTGTTGTAGATTTCAGAGTGCCCTGGTTTTGGTGATGCCTGGTTGTGCTTTAATTCCAGAATGTCCCACTGTTTCATTACCATCTGTCTTTGAGATTCCCAGGTGCCCCATCGCCTGTTTCCTACTTGTGTTGTAGATTTCAGAATGCCCTGGTTTTGGTGATGCCTGGTTGTGCTTTAATTCCAGAATGTCCCACTGTTTCATGACCAGGATGTCTTTGAGATTCCCAGATGCCCTATCGCCTGGTTCCTGCTTGTGTTGTAGATTTCAGAATGCCCTGCTTTTGGTGATGCCTGGTTGTGCTTTAATTCTAGAATGTCCCACTGTTTCATGACCCGGATGTCTTTGAGATTCCCAGATGCCCCATCGCCTGGTTCCTGCTTGTGTTGTAGATTTCAGAATGCCCTGGTTTTGGTGATGCCTGGTTGTGCTTTAATTCTAGAATGTCCCACTGTTTCATGACCCGGATGTCTTCGAGATTCCCAGATGCCCCATCGCCTGGTTCCTGCTTGTGTTGTAGATTTCAGTATGCCCTGGTTTTCGTGATGCCTGGTTGTGCTTTAATTCCAGAATGTACCACTGTTTCATTACCATCTGTCTTTGAGATTCCCAGATGCCCCATCGCCTGGTTCCTGCTTGTGTTGCAGATTTCAGAATACCCTGGTTTTGGTGATGTCTGGTTGTGCTTTAATTCCAGAATGTCCCACTGTTTCATGACCCGGATGTCTTTGAGATTCCCAGATGCCCCATTGCTTGGTTCCTGCTTCTGTGTTAGATTTCATAATGCCCTGGTTTTGGTGATCTCTTGTTGTGCTTTAATTCTAGAATGTCCCACTGTTTCATGACCAGGATGTCTTTGAGATTCCCAGATGCCCCATCGCCTGGTTCCTGCTTGTGTTGTAGATTTCAGAAGGCCCTGGTTTTGGTAATGCCTGGTTGTGCTTTAATTCTAGAATGTCCCACGGTTTCATGACCAGGATGTCTTTGAGATTCCCAGAAGCCCCATCGCTTGGTTCCTGCTTGTGTTGTAGATTTCAGAATGCCTTGGTTTTGGTGATGCCTGGTTGTGCTTTAATTCTAGAATGTCCCACTGTTTCATTACCATATGTCTTTGAGATTCCCAGATGCCCCATCGCTTGGTTCCTGCTTGTGTTGTAGATTTCAGAATGCCCTGGTTTTGGTGATCTCTTGTTGTGCTTTAATTCTAGAATGTCCCACGGTTTCATGACCAGGATGTCTTTGAGATTCCCAGATGCCCCATCGCCTGGTTCCTGCTTGTGTTGTAGATTTCAGAATGCCCTGGTTTTGGTGATGCCTGGTTGTGCTTTAATTCCAGAATGTCCCACTGTTTCATGACCCGGATGTCTTTGAGATTCCCAGATGCTCCATCGCCTGGTTCCTGTTTGTGTTGTAGATTTCAGAATGCCCTGGTTTTGGTGATGCCTGGTTGTGCTTTAATTCCAGAATGTCCCACTGTTTCATTACCATATGTCTTTGAGATTCCCAGATGCCCCATCGCCTGGTTCCTGCTTGTGTTTTAGATTTCAGAATGCCCTGGTTTTGGTGATCTCTTGTTGTGCTTTAATTCTAGAATGTCCCACTGTTTCATGACCAGGATGTCTTTGAGATTCCCAGATGCCCCATCGCCTGGTTCCTGCGTGTGTTGTAGATTTCAGAATGCCCTGGTTTTGGTGATGCCTGGTTGTGCTTTAATTCTAGAATGTCCCACTGTTTCATGACCCGGATGTCTTTGAGATTCCCAGATGCCCCATCGCCTGGTTCCTGCTTGTGTTGTAGATTCCAGTATGCCCTGGTTTTCGTGATGCCTGGTTGTGCTTTAATTCCAGAATGTACCACTATTTCATTACCATCTGTCTTTGAGATTCCCAGATGCCCCATCGCCTGGTTCCTGCTTGTGTTGTAGATTTCAGAATGCCCTGGTTTTGGTGATGTTTGGTTGTGCTTTAATTCCAGAATGTCCCACTGTTTCATGACCCGGATGTCTTTGAGATTCCCAGATGCCCCATCGCTTGGTTCCTGCTTGTGTGTTAGATTTCATAATGCCCTGGTTTTGGTGATCTCTTGTTGTGCTTTAATTCTAGAATGTCCCACTGTTTCATGACCAGGATGTCTTTGAGATTCCCAGATGCCCCATCGCCTGGTTCCTGCTTGTGTTGTAGATTTCAGAATGCCCTGGTTTTGGTAATGCCTGGTTGTGCTTTAATTCTAGAATGTCCCACGGTTTCATGACCAGGATGTCTTTGAGATTCCCAGATGCCCCATCGCTTGGTTCCTGCTTGTGTTTTAGATTTCATAATGCGCTGGTTTTGGTGATCTCTTGTTGTGCTTTAATTCTAGAATGTCCCACTGTTTCATGACCAGGATGTCTTTGACATTCCCAGATGCCCCATCGCCTGGTTCCTGCTTGTGTTGTAGATTTCAGAATGCCCTGGTTTTGGTAATGCCTGGTTGTGCTTTAATTCTAGAATATCCCACGGTTTCATGACCAGGATGTCTTTGAGTTTCCCAGATGCCCCATCGCCTGGTTCCTGCTTGTGTTGTAGATTTTAGAATGCCCTGGTTTTGGTGATGCCTGGCTGTGCTTTAATTCCAGAATGTCCCACTGTTTCATCACCCGGATGTCTTTGAGATTCCCAGATGCCCCATCGCCTGGTTCCTGCTCATGTTGTAGATTTCAGAATGCCCTGGTTTTGGTGATGTCTGGTTGTGCTTTAATTCCAGAATGTCCCACTGTTTCATGACCCGGATGTCTTTGAGATTCCCAGATCCCACATCGCCTGGTTCCTGCTTGTGTTGTAGATTTCAGAATGCCCTGGTTTTGGTGATGCCTGGTTGTGCTTTAAGTCTAGAAGGTCCCACCGTTTCATTACCATATGTCTTTGAGATTCCCAGATGCCCCATCGCCTGGTTGCTGCTTGTGTTGTAGATTTCAGAATGCCCTGGTTTTGGTGATCTCTTGTTGTGCTTTAATTCTAGAATGTCCCACTGTTTCATGACCAGGATGTCTTTGAGATTCCCAGATGCCCCATCGCCTGGTTCCTGCTTGTCTTGTAGATTTCAGAATGCCCTGGTTTTGGTGATGCCTGGTTGTGCTTTAATTCTAGAATGTCCCTCTGTTTCATGACCCGGATGTCTTTGAGATTCCCAGATGCCCCATCGCCTGGTTCCTGCTTGTGTTGTAGATTTCAGAATGCCCTGGTTTTGGTGATGCCTGGTTGTGCTTTAATTCCAGAATGTCCAACTGTTTCATTACCATGTGTCTTTGAGATTCCCAGATGACCCATCGCCTGGTTCCTGCTTGTGTTGTAGATTTCAGAATGCCCTGGTTTTGGTGATGCCTGGTTGTGCTTTAATTCCAGAATGTCCCACTGTTTCATGACCCGGATGTCTTTGAGATTCCCAGATGCCCCATCGCCTGGTTCCTGCTTGTGTTGTAGATTTCAGAATGCCCTGGTTTTGGTGATGCCTCGGTGTGCTTTAAATTCCTGAATGTCCCACTGTTTCATGACCCGGATGTCTTTGAGATTCCCAGATGCCCCATCGCCTGGTTCCTGCTTGTGTTGTAGATTTCAGAATGCCCTGGTTTTGGTGATGCCTGGTTGTGCTTTAATTCCAGAATGTCCAACAGTTTCATGACCCGGATGTCTTTGAGATTCCCAGATGCCCCATCGCCTGGTTCCTGCTTGTGTTGTAGATTTCAGAATGCCCTGATTTTGGTGATGCCTGGTTGTGCTTTAATTCTAGAATGTCCCACTGTTTCATGACCCGGATGTCTTTGAGATTCCCAGATGCCCCATCGCCTGGTTCCTGCTTGTGTTGTAGATTTCATAATGCCCTGGTTTTTGTGATGCCTGGTTGTGCTTTAATTCCAGAATGTCCCACTGTTTCATTACCATGTGTCTTTAAGATTCCCAGATGCCCCATCGCCTGATTCCTGCTTGTGTTGTAGATTTCAGAATGCCCTGGTTTTGGTGATGCCTGGTTGTGCTTTAATTCCAGAATGTCCCACTGTTTCATTACCATGTGTCTTTGAGATTCCCAGATGCCCCATCGCCTGGTTCCTGCTTGTGTTGTAGTTTTCAGAATGCCCTGGTTTTGGTGATGCCTGGTTGTGCTTTAATTCCAGAATGTCCCACTGTTTCATGACCCGGATGTCTTTGAGATTCCCAGATGCCCCATCGCCTGGTTCCTGCTTGTGTTGTAGATTTCAGAGTGCCCTGGTTTTGGTGATGCCTGGTTGTGCTTTAATTCCAGAATGTCCCACGGTTTCGTGACCCGGATGTCTTTGAGATTCCCAGATGCCACTTCGCCTGGTTCCTGCTTGTGTTGTAGATTTCAGACTGCCTTGGTTTTGGTGATGCCTGGTTGTGCTTTAATTCTAGAATGTCCCACTGTTTCATTACCATATGTCTTTGAGATTCCCAGATGCCCCATCGCCTGGTTCCTGCTTGTGTTGTAGATTTCAGAATGCCCTGATTTTGGTGATGTCTGGTTGTGCTTTAATTCCAGAATGTCCCACTGTTTCATTACCATGTGTCTTTAAGATTCCCAGATGCCCCATCGCCTGGTTCCTGCTTGTGTTGTAGATTTCAGAATGCCCTGGTTTTGGTGATCTCTTGTTGTGCTTTAATTCTAGAATGTCCCACTTTTTCATGACCAGGATGTCTTTGAGATTCCCAGATGCCCCATCGCCTGGTTCCTGCTTGTGTTGTAGATTTCAGAATGCCCTGGTTTTGGTAATGCCTGGTTGTGCTTTAATTCTAGAATGTCCCACGGTTTCATGACCAGGATGTCTTTGAGATTCCCAGATGCCCCATCGCCTGGCTCCTGCTTGTGTTGTAGATTTCAGAATGCCCTGGTTTTGGTGATGCCTGGTTGTGCTTTAATTCCAGAATGTCCCACTGTTTCATGACCCGGATGTTTTTGAGATTCCCAGATGCCCCATCGCCTGGTTCCTGCTTGTGTTGTAGATTTCAGAGTGCCCTGGTTTTGGTGATGCCTGGTTGTGCTTTAATTCCAGAATGTCCCACTGTTTCATTACCATCTGTCTTTGAGATTCCCAGATGCCCCATCGCCTGTTTCCTACTTGTGTTGTAGATTTCAGAATGCCCTGGATTTGGTGATGCCTGGGTGTGCTTTAATTCCAGAATGTCCCACTGTTTCATGACCAGGATGTCTTTGAGATTCCCAGATGCCCTATCGCCTGGTTCCTGCTTGTGTTGTAGATTTCAGAATGCCCTGGTTTTGGTGATGCCTGGTTGTGCTTTAATTCTAGAATGTCCCACTGTTTCATGACCCGGATGTCTTTGAGATTCCCAGATGCCCCATCGCCTGGTTCCTGCTTGTGTTGTAGATTTCAGAATGCCCTGGTTTTGGTGATGCCTGGCTGTGCTTTAATTCCAGAATGTCCCACTGTTTCATCACCCGGATGTCTTTGAGATTCCCAGATGCCCCATGGCCTGGTTCCTGCTTGTGTTGTAGATTTCAGAATGCCCTGGTTTTGGTGATGTCTGGTTGTGCTTTAATTCCAGAATGTCCCACTGTTTCATGACCCGGATGTCTTTGAGATTCCCAGATGCCACATCGCCTGGTTCCTGCTTGTGTTGTAGATTTCAGAATGCCCTGGTGTTGGTGATCTCTTGTTGTGCTTTAATTCTAGAATGTCCCACTGTTTCATGACCAGGATGTCTTTGAGATTCCCAGATGCCCCATCGCTTGGTTCCTGCTTGTGTTGTAGATTTCAGAATGCCCTGGTTTTGGTGATGCCTGGTTGTGCTTTAATTCTAGAATGTCCCACTGTTTCATGACCCGGATGTCTTCGAGATTCCCAGATGCCCCATCGCATGGTTCCTGCTTGTGTTGTATATTTCAGTATGCCCTGGTTTTCGTGATGCCTGGTTGTGCTTTAATTGAAGAATGTACCACTGTTTCATTACCATCTGTCTTTGAGATTCCCAGATGCCCCATCGCCTGGTTCCTACTTGTGTTGTAGATTTCAGAATGCCCTGGTTTTGGTGATGCCTGGTTGTGCTTTAATTCCCGAATGTCCCACTGTTTCATTACCATCTGTCTTTGAGATTCCCAGATGCCCCATCGCCTGGTTCCTGCTTGTGTTGTAGATTTCAGAATGCCCTGGTTTTGGTGATGCCTGGTTGTGCTTTAATTCCAGAATGTCCCACTGTTTCATGACCCGGATGTCTTTGAGATTCCCAGATGCCCCATCGCTTGGTTCCTGCTTGTGTTTTAGATTTCATAATGCCCTGGTTTTGGTGATCTCTTGTTGTGCTTTAATTCTAGAATGTCCCACTGTTTCATGACCAGGATGTCTTTGAGATTCCCAGATGCCCCATCGCCTGGTTCCTGCTTGTGTTGTAGATTTCAAAATGCCATGGTTTTGGTAATGCCTGGTTGTGCTTTAATTCTAGAACGTCCCACGGTTTCATGACCAGGATGTCTTTGAGATTCCCAGATGCCCCATCGCTTGGTTCCTGCTTGTGTTTTAGATTTCATAATGCCCTGGTTTTGGTGATCTCTTGTGCTTTAATTCTAGAATGTCCCACTGTTTCATGACCAGGATGTCTTTGAGATTCCCAGATGCCCCATCGCCTGGTTCTTGCTTGTGTTGTAGATTTCAGAATGCCCTGGTTTTGGTAATGCCTGGTTGTGCTTTAATTCTAGAATGTCCCACGGTTTCATGACCAGGATGTCTTTGAGATTCCCAGAAGCCCCATCGCCTGGTACCTGCTTGTGTTGTAGATTTCAGAATGCTCTGGTTTTGGTGATGCCTGGTTGTGCTTTAATTCTAGAATGTCTCACTGTTTCATGACCCGGATGTCTTTGAGATTCCCAGATGCCCCATCGCCTGGTTCCTGCTTGTTTTGTAGATTTCACAATGCCCTGGTTTTGGTGATGCCTCAGTGTGGTTTAAATTCCCGAATGTCCCACTGTTTCATGACTCGTATGTCTTTGAGATTCCCAGATGCCGCATGGCTTGGTTCCTGCTTGTGTTGTAGATTTCAGATTGCCCTGGTTTTGGTGACGCCTGGTTGGGCTTTAATTCTAGAATGTCCCACTGTTTCATGACCCGGATGTCTTTGAGATTCCCAGATGCCCCATCGCCTGGTTCCTGCTTGTGTTGTAGATTTCAGAATGCCCTCGTTTTGGTGATGCTTGGTTGTGCTTTAATTCTAGAATGTCCCACTGTTTCATGACCCGGATGTCTTTGAGATTCCCAGATGCCCCATCGCCTGGTTCCTGCTTGTGTTGTAGATTTCAGAATGCCCTGGTTTTGGTAATGCCTGGTTGTGCTTTAATTCTAGAATGTCCCACTGTTTCATGACCCGGATGTCTTTGAGATTCCCAGATGCCCCATCGCCTGGTTCCTGCTTGTGTTGTAGATTTCAGAATGCCCTGGTTTTGGTGATGTCTGGTTGTGCTTTAATTCCAGAATGTCCCACTGTTTCATGACCCAGATGTCTTTAGATTCCCAGATGCCCCATCGCTTAGTTCCTGCTTGTCTTGTAAATTTCATAATGCCCTGGTTTTGGTGATCTCTTGTTGTGCTTTAATTCCAGAATGTCCCACTGTTTCATGACCCGGATGTCTTTGAGATTCCCAGATGCCCATCGCCTGGTTCCTGCTTGTGTTGTAGATTTCAGAATGCCCTGGTATTGGGGATGCCTGGTTGTGCTTTAACCCCAGAATGTCCCACTGTTTCATGACCCGGATGTCTTTGAGATTCCCAGATGCCCCATCGCCTGGTTCCTGCTTGTGTTGTAGATTTCAGAGTGCCCTGGTTTTGGTGATGCCTGGTTGTGCTTTAATTCTAGAATGTCCCACTGTTTCATTACCATATGTCTTTGAGATTCCCAGATTCCCCATCGCCTGGTTCCTGCTTGTGTTGTAGATTTCAGAATGCCCTGGTTTTGGTGATGCCTGTCATGGTGGTGGCGGGTATGAGCTATTCCCGTATGAATGGGAAGCGAGTGACTGAAAAACTACGAATCCCAGAGTCCTCTGGGGTTGTGACAGGAAGTCACCCTAGAGGTCAGCAGTGGTACGAGGGCAGGATATAAGCCCCTCGGTTATGCTGACCGAGTGCTTGTCGTTCCTATCCTTTGGATATTACCCGGAGACTCGCCTGCTTCGTTTCCTGTTATTCCGGAGTCTCATTTCTCCCAGGGGCTTGTGGCGGTGAGAAGTATCAACCGCGGCACCTGCCGCCTCCTTTGTCTTTTCGTTTTTGTTTTCTACGCGCTGGATGTCGGCGCAGGATCGTGTAACTTTGCCGGCGGATTCCGGCTGTAGAATCCGCGCATTCAGCTGCTCGAGTTCGGACGCCACGAAGGACTCTGCTCCGTCCTCGGCTTTCCGATCGATGGCACTTCACGCTGGTAATTACGGAGCTTGTGAGCACCACTGAAGTCTGTTAGTGGTTCGCTCCAAGCCCCGTGACTGTTCTTGCCATGTTTATTATTTGCACATTGCCTGAGGATTAGCTGGTGATTAGTGGCTGTGTTCGTTGGATTTTCCCCTGCATTTTTTTCTGTGCTTCATATTTGTGATTTTCTGTGAAGCACGACTACCCCTGAATGTCGTACATGAAGCACACGTGAAACCCATTTACCTACTCCTCACTGCTTGATGACTGCGAGTATGAATGTGTATTGTGGTGTGCTGTTACACCGTGGGAAAACCCTATAGTTGTGTTGCGCTTATCCCTGTTTCCTCTCTTGCATGCAGGGTCTCTCCGCTCCCGTAGATATTCTCCTGGGTCCTGAGGTTCTGTGTAGACTCAAGGAGGTCCGGACCAGCGCCTCTACAAGCCCAGCAGTGTTTTTTGTTTTATCCACTTCCCCTTTTCGCCGACGCGCTTCCTACCATTCTGCAATGAGATGAGGAAATTGTTTGATAGCAGAACCCATCATCTATCCCTCGACCGAGAACTGATCAACCTAAAACAAGGATCCCAGGATCTGCTGTCCTATATAACAACTTTTAACCGTCTAGTAATAGAGACCGACTGGCCTGTGGACAAGTGTTCCTCCTTATTTTATCAGGGCTTGCGGGGGAAATGAAAGACGTCTTATCCCAAGTAATTAATATGCCTCGATCGTGTGAGGAGTTAATAGATCTGGTTGTGCAGTTGGATCATTGCCTACAGGAGAGGAAGGGCAATAAGGGGAGATCGGAGCCACGATTCTATATGCCTCGTCCCAGACCAGTGGCGGAAGAGACACCACGTTCCACGGATGGAGTGGAACCGATGCAAGTGAACGGCATCCAAGGTCCCCTTACCACCGAGGAGAGGGAAAGAAGACGAAAACAACGACTGTGTTTATATTGCGGAAAAGGAGGTCATTTTCTCAAAGAGTGCAGAGCCCGGACAAGAGGTGTGGATAAGGGACCAACAGCACGCACACAAGCGGTACTACAACATGACTGGAATATGTGGGTGCTTTCGGAAAACTGTCGCACCCGAGCAAGACAGAGATCCCTTGCCTGAGTGTACATCACCCTGAGATCTCACCCATCGTGGCCAATACTGTACAAACAGCGGTGGCCCATATCAACGTGGTGGTTATCCTATGGTTGAACCCGGACATACGCCTGAAAACCCCTGCTTTGCTCGACTCCGGAGCCACAGGTAACTTAATTCACCGCACGTACGCCCGACAGTTATGCTTACCTGTGGAGCGCAAAAGCACCACAGAACCCGTGAAGGCGGTGGATGGAACAGCTTTGACCTCAGGTTTCCGTGAAGTACCACACCCAGCCTCTATTGATGCAGTTTGGTGACGAACATTTTAAGTACATACGTTTTGATTTGATTATGCCCCCCATTTCCGCCTTATACTGGGTATGCCATGGTTAACCTTGCACGATCCCCTGATGCGTTGGTCTGCTCGTTCCGTTAGCATGAACTCACCTTTTTGTAAAGAACTCTGTCGTAACCAGGAAGCATACCTACAAAAGACACAGGTGACGCAAGCCGGATGCCTTGCTACTGGAAACAGTACCTCCCCCGTTTGTTCCATTGTGGCTATTCCTCAGGAGTATGAGCACTACCAAGCAGTATTTGACAAACAACAAGCAAGTCACCTACCTCCACACCGGGGTTATGACTGCAGAATAGACTTGTCCCCTGGAGTCACAATCCCCTGCAGTTGCGTATACGCCCTAACGGAGACAGAAACGCAACACCTGAAGTAATACCTGGAGGAGAATCTCAAGTCAGGATTCATACGACCGTCCTCTTCACCCGCCTCCTCTCCTCTGTTCTTCATCCCCAAGAAGGAGGGGGACCTCCGGGCCTGTATCGACTACAGGGCTATCAGGGCTATCAACAGGGTGACGGTGAAGAATCGCTACCCCTTGTCTCTCATCCCTGTTCTGTTGGATCAATTGAAAGGCGCCCAAATTTTCTCCAAGTTAGATCTTTGCGGGGCATACCATTTGGTGCGCGTGAAATGAGGGGATGAGTGGAAAACAGCCTGTACAAAATTTGGTCTCTACGAATATCAGGTGATGCCATTCAGGCTCTGCAATGCCCCCGCTGCCTTCCAGTACTTCATGGACGAAGTCCTACGTGGGAACCTGGATGTCTTCTGTATTGTATATATAGATGATATACTCATCTATTCCACCACCAAGGAAGAGCACACGGAACACGTAAGAGCAGTACTGGAACGCTTGCAGAAGAACGCCCTCTACGCCAAGCTGGAAAAATGTCTATTCCATGTGCCCGAGATTGAGTTCTTGGGATATGTAATCAACAAGAGTGGGCTGCGAATGGATAACCAGAAGGTGTTAGCCATTACTGAGTGGAAATCGCCTACCAATGTGAAAGGGCTACAAAGCTTCTTGGGTTTTGCTAACTTCTGTCGGAGGTTCATAAAGGACTTTTCTCGCATAGTACAACCCATCACTCGGCTTCTGAGAAAAGGAGTGTGTTTCACCTGGGGAGATGAGGCGGAGTCGGCTTTTCAAGTACTGAAGACACGATTTACGCAGGCCCCATTCTTCGTCATCCAGACGTTACCATGCCCTTCGTGTTGGAAACAGATGCTTCACAATTTGCATTGGGGGGGGGTTTGTCACGTCACCCTGACACTGGGCAGCTCCATCCGGTGGCATATTATTCTAAAAAACGAAATCCCCATGAATGCAACTACAGCATAGCCTATAAGGAGCTATTGGCTATCAAGAGAGCCTGCGAGGAATGGAGACACTACCTGCTGGGGGCCAAACACATCATAGAGATCTATACCGATCATCGAAACCTGTTGTTCCTGAAAACAGCCCGGGCTCTTACACCACGACAATTGTGATGGACCCTTTTCTTCTCAGACTATGACTTTGTCATTAAGTGCAGGCCAGGTCCACAAAATGGCAAGGCCGATGCCCTTTCTCGGGTGAACCTTGAAACAAAGGAGAAGGAAAAAACAGACCCACCTGTGATCCTACAAACCCTAGACGACCCAAGTCCGGAACAAGCAGTTATTACTTCTGCCGAATTTCTGAATGAAGTCAAGACTCACTCAGTTCCAGTGGATCACCGCGCCTGGATCCTTGAGGAGCCCGACCTCCGGGTTCGGAAGGAGGACATGCTGTTTCGCTCTGATGCTCTTTACCTACCCACAGAGGCTTTACAGAGCAAGGCCCTGTCCTGGACTCATGATTCCACGATTGGAAGGCACTGGGGAATCCACAAGACCACAGCCTTGACGGCCCGTCATTTCTGGTGGCCATCATTACGTCAAGACATTAGGCAGTATGTCAAGGATTGCGCTGTTTGCGCTCAAGGTAAAGCCAGCCACAGCAAACTGGTAGGACTACTCCGACCTATTCCTATTCCTCCGTCGCCTTGGCATACAGTCTCCATGGACTTTATTGTAGAAATGCCACCCAGTGAGGAACATACAGTGATTCTGGTTGTCGTGGATCACCTTACCAAGATGGGCCATTTCATCGCCATGAAGAAGATCTCAACGTCCTCTGAGCTAGCGTTGTCTTTTCTCCAAAACATTGTACGGCTTCATGAGATACCAGCGGTGTTGATAACAGATAGGGGTTCTCAGTTTACCTCTCGTTTTTGGAAAACGTTATGCACAGCAATGAAGGTCGATACTAGGCTGTCAAACAGTTACCATCCCCAAACCGACGGCAAGACAGAGAGACTGAATCAATCTTTGGAGCAATACCTTCGGTGTTTTACACTGCAACAGGAGGAGGAATGGAGTGCCTTGCTTTGGTTGGCAGAACTGGCCTACAACAATGACCTACATGACCTTCCTCTGATCTTTCCTTTGCTCCCTCATGAATTAATTTCAAAATCTTAGAACCAAGTGTTCCCTGCTGGGTCACTTTCTCGCTTTGGACCATTTAGGCCACACCTGAACCACTGTTTCCTAGATATCTCTACAACAATGCTGAGCATTCCTCCTTGGGGTGTTCCCCCTTCTATTGTATGAATGGCTACCACCCAAACATACTGGCTTTTAAATGGCCTATCCGGTCTAAGCTTCCATCCGTACAAGAACATCACGCGCATTTACGTGCAGTGCTACGAGAGGCCAAGACTCATCTGCTGATGGCTCAGACCAACGATAAACGGTATGCTGACCGCAAACGATCTCAGGAACCTGCTTATCAAGTGGGGGATAGGGTATGGTTGGCATCAAGAAATCTGCGTTTGAAAGGAGTTAACAGGCTGAAGCCTAAATACGTAGGCCCCTATGTCATTGACAGGATAGTAAACCCAGTGGCAGTAAGACTGGTCCTGCCACTTTCATGGCGGATTCATCCAGTTTTTCACGTTTCTTTAGTTCGACCATGTCGTGCACACACCCGATTGCCCACCGCCCCAACCCCTCTAGATATGGATGGGGAGGAGGAATACGAGGTACAGAGCATCCTAGATTCAAAACTCATGAGGGGACAGGTCTTATACCTGATTGCATGGAAGGGTTACGGTCCTGAGGAGTGATCCTGGGAACCTGTCCAGAACCTTAACTGTCCACGCCTCCTTCAGCGTTTTCACGAACGATTCCCTTAGAGACCTGGTCGTCCGCCGAAACGGCGGTCCTTGCGGGGGGTACTGTCATGGTGGTGGCGGGTATGAGCTATTCCCGTATGAATAGGAAGCGAGTGACTGAAAAACTACGAATCCCAGAGTCCTCTGGGGTTGTAACAGGAAGTCACCCTAGAGGTCAGCAGTGGAACGAGGGCAGGATATAAGCCCCTCGGTTATGATGACCCGGTTCTTGTCGTTCCTATTCTTTGGATATTACCCGGAGACTCGCCCGCTTGGTTTCCTGTTATTCCGGAGTCTCATTTCTCCCAGCGGCTTGTGGCGGTGAGGAGTATCAACCGCGGCACCTGCCGCCCCCTTTGTCTTTTCGTTTTTTCTATGCGCTGGATGTCGGCGCAGGATCGTGTAACTTTGCCGGCGAATTCCGGCTGTTGAGTCTGCGCATTCAGCTGCTCGAGTTCGGATGCCACGAAGGACTCTGCTCCGTTCTCGGCTTTCCGATCGACGGCACTTCACGCTGGTAATTACGGATCTTGTGAGCACCACTGGAGACTGTTAGTAGTTCGCTCCAAGCCCTGTGACTGTTCTTGCCATGTATATTATTTGCACATTGCCTGAGGATTAGCTGGTGATTAGCGGCTGTGTTCGTTGCATTTTACCCTGCATTTTTTTCTGTGCTTCATATTTGTGATTTTCTGTGAAGCACGACTTCCCCTGAATGTCGTACATGAAGCACACGTGAAACCCATTTACCTACTCCTCACTGCTTGATGACTGTGAGTATGAATGTGTATTGTGGTATGCTATTACACAGTGGGAAAACCCTATAGGTGTGTTGCGCTTATCCCTGTTTCCTGTCTTGCATGCAGGGTCTCTCCGCTCCCGTAGAGGTTCTCCTGGGTCCTAAGGTCCGGACCAGCGCCTCTAGAAGCCCAGCAGTGTTTTTTGATTTATCAACTTCCCCTTTTCCCCGACGCGCTTCCTACCAGGGTAGTGATCTCTCTGTTTTACTCTCTGTGTGACAGCGCATAAGGGAGGAGGGGTTTCAGCAACAATCCATCATCCCTGCTGGCCGTCTGAGCAGGTTAGTGGTTACTTCTGTCTACCTGTTCCGACATGCCTGGTTGTGCTTTAATTCCAGAATGTCCCACTGTTTCATGACCCGGATGTCTTTGAGATTCCCAGATGCCCCATTGCCTGGTTCCTGCTTGTGTTGTAGATTTCAGAATGCCCTGGTTTTGGTGATGCCTGGTTGTGCTTTAATTCCAGAATGTCCCACTGTTTCATGACCCGGATGTCTTTGAGATTCCCAGATGCCCCATCGCCTGGTACCTGCTTGTGTTGTAGATTTCAGAATGCCCTGGTTTTGGTGATGCCTGGTTGTGCTTTAATTCTAGAATGTCCCACTTTTCATTACCATATGTCTTTGAGATTCCCAGATGCCTCATCGCCTGGTTCCTGCTTGTGTTGTAGATTTCAGAATGCCCTGGTTTTGGTGATGCCTGGTTGTGCTTTAATTCTAGAATGTCCCACTGTTTCATTACCATATGTCTTTGAGATTCCCAGATGCCCCATCGCCTGGTTCCTGCTTGTGTTGTAGATTTCAGAATGCCCTGGTTTTGGTGATGCCTGGTTGTGCTTTAATTCTAGAATGTCCCACTTTTCATTACCATATGTCTTTGAGATTCCCAGATGCCCTTTCGCCTGGTTCCTGCTTGTGTTGTAGATTTCAGAATGCACTGGTTTTGGTGATGCCTGGTTGTACTTTAATTCTAGAATGTCCCACTGTTTCTTTACCATATGTCTTTGAGATTCCCAGATGCCCCATCGCCTGGTTCCTGCTTGTGTTGTAGATTTCAGAATGCCCTGGTTTTGGTGATGCCTGGTTGTGCTTTAATTTCAGAATGTCCCACTGTTTCATGACCCGGATGTCTTTGAGATTCCCAGATCCCCCATCGCCTGGTTCCTGCTTGTGTTGTAGTTTTCAGAATGCCCTGGTTTTGGTGATGCCTGGTTGTGCTTTAATTCCAGAATGTCCCACTGTTTCATGACCTGGATGTCTTTGAGATTCCCAGATGCCCCATCGCCGGGTTCCTGCTTGTGTTGTAGATTTCAGAATGCCCTGGTTTTGGTGATGCCTGATTGTGCTTTAATTCCAGAATGTCCCACTGTTTCATGACCCGGATGTCTTTGAGATTCCCAGATGCCCCATCGCCTGGTTCCTGCTTGTGTTGTAGATTTCAGATTGCCCTGGTTTTGGTGATATCTGGTTGTGCTTTATTTCCAGAATGTCCCACTGTTTCATGACCCAGATGTCTTTGAGATTCCCAGATGCCCCATCGCCTGGTTCCTGCTTGTCTTGTAGATTTCAGAATGCCCTTGTTTTCGTGATGCCTGGTTGTGCTTTAATTCCAGAATGTCCCACTGTTTCATGACCCGGATGTCTTTGAGATTCCCAGATGCCCCATTGCCTGGTTCCTGCTTGTGTTGTAGATTTCAGAATGCCCTGGTTTTGATGATGCCTGGTTGTGCTTTAATTCCAGAATGTCCCACTGTTTCATTACCATCTGTCTTTGAGATTCCCAGATGCCCCATCGCCTGGTTCCTGCTTGTGTTGTAGATTTCAGAATGCCCTGGTTTTGGTGATGCCTGGTTGTGCTTTAATTCCAGAATGTCCCACTGTTTCATGACCCGGATGTCTTTGAGATTCCCAGATGCCCCATCGCCTGGTTCCTGCTTGTGTTGTAGATTTCAGAATGCCCTGGTTTTGGTGATGTCTGGTTGTGCTTTAATTCCAGAATGTCCCACTGTTTCATGACCCGGATGTCTTTGAGATTCCCAGATGCCCCATCGCCTGGTTCCTGCTTGTGTTGTAGATTTCAGAATGCCTTGGTTTTGGTGATGCCTGGTTGTGCTTTAATTCCAGAATGTCCTAGTGTTTCATTACCATATGTCTTTGAGATTCCCAGATGCCCCATCGCCTGATTCCTGCTTGTGTTGTAGATTTCAGAATGTCTTGGTTTTGGTGATGCCTGGTTGTGCTTTAATTCCAGAATGTCCCACTGTTTCATTACCATGTGTCTTTGAGATTCCCAGATGCCACATCGCCTGGTTCCTGCTTGCGTTGTAGATTTCATAATGCTCTGGTTTTGGTGATGCCTGGTTGTGCTTTAATTCTAGAATGTCCCACTGTTTCATGACCCAGATGTCTTTGAGATTCCCAGATGCCCCATCGCCTGGTTCCTGCTTGTGTTGTAGATTTCAGAATGCCTTGGTTTTGGTGATGCCTGGTTGTGCTTTAATTCTAGAATGTCCTAGTGTTTCATTACCATATGTCTTTGAGATTCCCAGATGCCCCATTGCTTGGTTCCTGCTTGTGTTGTAGATTTCAGAATGCCCTGGTTTTGGTGATGTCTGATTGTGCTTTAGGTTACAGTGTCCCATTGTTTGATGATTTCTGGCTCTGTTTTAGATTCCAGATTGTCCCATTGTCTGACATCTGTGTGTTTTAGATTCCAGAATATCCAGTTTATTGTTGATGTCTGGTAGTGTTTTAGATTCTAGAGTTTCTTGTTGTTTCCTGATGTCTAGTTGTTTTTTTATCTTTTAGAATGTGCCTTTGTTTTATATCTGGAGTGTTTTAGATTCCAGAATGGCAGTTTTTTTTAAAGATATCTGGTTATGCCTTAGATTCCAGAATGTCCCTTGTTTGATAATGTCTGGTTGTGTTTTATATTGTAGAACGTACCGTTGTTTGCTGTCTGGGGTTTTTTAGATTCCGGAATGATCTGATGTTTGATGTGTCTGGTTGCACCAGAGATTCTGAAATAGCCCATTGTTTTTTTATGTTTGTTTGTGTTTCAGATTCTAGAGTGTGCCTTTGTCTTGTAATGTCTGGTTTGGGTTTTGGTCCCTGAATATCTGTGTTGTGGTGTCTGGTAGGCTTTTAGATTGCAGGTGAGGACTTTGTTTGAGGTCAGATTGAGTTTAACATTGTTATTGTTACCTGACATCTACATAGCACACTGCTGCCAACTGTGTGGCCTCGTAGCACATACATTCAGGAATATGCTTTTGCTTAAGTACATCTGGCTGAGTTTTAGACTTCAGCAAGTCTCCTTTTTGTTGACTTAATGTTAGATTTTATATTCCACCGTGTGCCTTTCTTTGATGAGGTCTGGTTGAACTCTAGATTCCGGAAAGGTAACTTTATTTGATGGTGTTTGGGATTTAAATTACTGATGGAGCCTTTTGTAGTATTTTGTTGTATTTTATGATCAAAGATATGCCTTTGTCTACAATGTCTGCCTTTGTTTCACATGCCAGAATCTGCCTTTGGTGGATGATTTTGGTTGGATTTTTTGGTTCAAGAATGTACTTTTGTTTCACAATATCTGGTTGGGTTTTAGAGAATGTACCTCTGTTTGAAATAGTTTGGTTTGATTTTTAATTACATGTGTGTAAGAAAGTGAGTTTCTGTTGCAGTAACCCCCCCCCAACACTTTTTGCCAGATTTCTGATGCACTTTGACTGAGTGTGCCCTGGGTCCCTGTCAATCAGGTACCCAGGGCCTGTGTTCACTCCCTAAACCTGTACCATTGTTTCCACAATTGGCACAACTCTGGCCTACCTGTAAGTCCCTTGTAAGGGGTACCTATGGTACCAAGGGCATGGTAGCCAGGGAAAGGCTCTGAGGGCTGCAGCATGTATTTTGCCACCCTCAGAGACCTCTCACCACAAACATGCACTACTGCCATTGCAGCCTGCTTGTGTGTGGTGCAGCTAAAAGTGAAGAGTCGACATGGCACACATCCCTGTGTGCCATGCCTGCCCAGCACTGGATGAGGCCTAGGTAAGTCACCCTTGAGGTAGGCCCTATACCTCATGTGAGAACCTATCTGCATGAGCAGACAGGTCCCTACAATATCTAAGGCCTTTCTTAGATATTATAAGTGCCCAGTAAAGCTATCCTGGGTATATAGTCTTGAAACTGGTCATTACGAGTTTCCTAGCACCATAATGGCTTTAGTGAATCCTGGGATATTTGGTATCAAACATCTCAGAATAATAAACCTGCACTGATTCCAGTCTCAGATTTATTATTCCCTGCAGTCAGGGGTCCCTTCTAGAGGGGACCCCTGAACCAAACCAACCACTGGTGGGGATCTGACTGGTGAACACCAGCCTGCCACCACAGGACATGTTACTGGGCCCCTTGGGTGGGAGCCTTTGCTCCACGGGCCCAAAAACAAAGCCTTTCCTGGGCAGAGGTGTTCACACCTCCCCCAGGTCAGGAAGAGCCATCTGTGTCAGGGGAGCTTCAAAGGCCTTGCCGCCTTTGCAACTGACTTGGCCCCAGCCCTACCGGCCTGCCTTCAGCTCCGAAGAAAACGACAGCTTAAGAAAAGGATCAACGACCTCCAAATTTGGTGAGGACTGATCCCCCACTTCGATAAAGACTTGAAACTCCCGAGGACAGTGGCCCTGCCCATAAAAGAAGTTCTAGCCCCTGCAGGACCAAGAAACCCTGCTCCAGGACATACCTCTGCACCCGTCGTCCACGACCTGTGTCGCAAGGGTCCATCCATCCTGATGTGGTCCCCCTGCGGTTCTGACCTCCAAACCATTGAGGGATGTCACCTCCAATGTTCCGTGTCGACACCTGCAGCCTCTTCACGATGACCCTCCTCCACCGCGACCGGACTGGTAAGCAGATTCCTGACATAAAAGGCACCCCTGCAGTCTCTGACCCTGCGTCCTGGTGACCAGATCCCGAAATGTCCTGACGTCGAGGGACATCACTACTTACCTGCCCAGCTGTTGGTTCCTCCCGGAAGACTTCCTGGGCTGAGCCTGCAGCCGCAATCCAAAACTGGCAACCTCAAAAGGATTGCATTGGGCCCCTGACACCGTCTAAGCACCCTACACCCGTCCGCCCCTGTGGCGCTGGTGGTGTAGTCGTGGTGGTAACTTGGGACCCCCTTTGCCTTCACCTTAACCCCAGGAGTTTGCCTCACAAGACCGATTGGCCTGCCCGTGAGCAGCCCCCAACAGAGGTGCCCCATTGGCTAACATTGGCACCCTGCACTCTGCACCAGGATGCCCTAGTGACGCTGGTGGTGCACCTTTAGTGCCAACCTGAACCTTGGGGAACCTTGGTTCTACCCCCCAAAACTCCATTCCTAAAACCGTTCACTTACCTGTAAACCTAACACTTCGTTTTTCTCCATAGGATTGTATAGTGGGTTTTCTCTGAAAAATCTTCCAAGTGTTGAACTTTTCTTGATCTACAACAAAAGTAACTTTAGTGTCTTTAAAAAAGTTAACCTGCTTACTGATGTCCTGTGATGCATAGACTGCGTTATTAGTTTGTTTTACTCCAAACTAGAAAAGTAACTACAAATGAACTCAAAAGTAATCAAAAGTAATTTCAAGTATTCTAAAGTGCTTACAACCTGTTTCTTTGACTGCAAAGTAACTTTTATGCTTCTATAAGATCAGTACACACTGTACCTTGCAAAATATAAATGCATTGAAAGTATTACTTACCTACTATTAAGTAAATCTTGGTTATAGAAATAAAAATAACCAAATAACTTTTTATACAAGCAAGTGGTCTGGATTCAGTCTTTGAGTGTTTGACATCATTTCTTGCCAGAGTTTGTACAACAAATGTAAAACCCTCTGATAAGCCTTACTGCTCAACCACACTACCACAAAAGAGAGTAAGGTATTACATTCTTTAGCCTCTGCTATACCTTTGAAGATCCACTGGACTCTGTGCACGCTATACCTTACTTTGGTATAGTGTATACAGATCCAGCTTCCTACAATGTGCCTTTGATTAATGATGTATTTTCGGGTCTTTAAACCCAGTGTGGCTATTTGTTTGACAATGTTTGGCCCAGTTTTACATTCCAGAATGAACATTTGCTTGAGGACGAGTATTTGTGCTCTATATTGGAATATTCGAAAAGGTCCCTTAGAATGATGATCTTCGATAAGGTTTTAGATTCCAGGGGCCATATTAAACAAAGTGCCCCGGGGGCACTATGGGCGTTTGCGCGCCCCTGGGGCACTGTGGTATTACAGAAGGGGCCGCAGACTCTTGTGCGGCCCCTTCTGTAATACCGATAGCGCTGGCGCACATAAGGAACCAGCGCTATCTTCAGAGGGCATTCCCTTGATTTGCATGGGGGCTTGCCCCATGCAATGAGGGCATGCTTTTGTCTCTGCGCCCGCGCCATATTATGGATGCGGGCACAGAGGCAAAGAAGCTCTCAGGAGGCGCACTGTCAGTGTGACCCCTGAGGGCAGCCCTCTGGAGGGGGAAAGGGGGTCCTATGGACCCCCCCAGACATCCCCTTTATAGGTGGGTGCAGTCACTCAATACACCCGCCTGCAAGGGGAGCTCTAATCCTCTTTAAAAGTGCTGATGGGTGCCGCCTGCACTGTAACAACACGGAGCTGCCTCAAAGCAGCCCCTCTGTTTTTCACATGAATGTGCTGCCCCGAGGGCAGCGCTAGTTCGTGGCTGTCCTGAGGGCAGCGCATTCATCATAATACGGCACATTTGCCTTCATTGCGCTGGACACCCCTTTTAAAAGGTGCCCCCAGCGCAATGAAGGAAAATGTGCCGCATGTATAATGCGGCCCCAGAATGTTCCATTGTTTGATGATGTCTTGTTGGATTTTAGTGTACAAAATGTGGCATTATTTGATAATGTCTGGTTGATTTTGCATTCCAGAATGCTCCTTTGCTCGATGGGCGCTGGTTCAGGTTTATATTACAGGATATACCTTTATATTATGGTGTGCAATAGAAGTTTGGGTTGAAGAATATTCCTTTCTTTGACATCTGATTACGTTTTAGAGTCCAGATTTTAGAAGGACGGGCCTTCCATTTACAGTATTTGGTTGGTTTTAGTTCCTAACATGCGCTCTTGTTTGATGCTGTTTGATTAGGTTTTGGATTCAAGAGCACGTCTTTGTCTGACACTCTTAGGTTGTGTCTTAGATTTAGAATATGACTTGACTTGAAGATGTTTGGTTGGGTTAGAATTCCTGAATGTACGTTTTTTTTTTTTGCAATTATGCCTGCTTAGTGTTTTGTCAGATTATACCTTTGTTTTACAATGTTTAGTTCGGTTTTGTAAATCTCTGGATGTTTTTCAGATTTCAGAATGTGCCCGTGTTTGTTTGATTTTAGGGCCCATAGTGTGCCTTGTTTGATGGTTTGAGGTTTATATTTAGATTTCATAATTGCCCCCTTGTTTAATGGGCTTTAGTTGGCATTCACGTGTTTGATGATGGTTGGTCAGGGTTTTGACTCCAGAATGTGCTACGACTTGACCCTGTCTGGTTGGGTTTTAGTTTCCTGGGTGTGTCCATATTTGATGGTGATTGATTTGGGTGTAGATTCTGGATGTGCCTGTGTTTAACAATGTCCAGTTGAAATTAAAATGTATTTGTGGCTGCCAGAGAGATGTTGGGTTTTTATTCCAGAGTGTGTCCCTGTTTGGTAATGTCTGGTTGTGTTTTAGATTACAGAAAGTACCTTTATTTAACAACGTTAGTTTGAGTTTTCCATTCCAGAATGTGCTTTTGTTTGATCATGCTTGGTTGGGTTTTAGATTCTAGAATATAGCTTTGTTTTTTGATGTTTGATTCGGTTTTAGATTGAGAATGTGGCCTGAGGACGTTTTCTGGATTCTAATTTCTGGAATGTACCTTTCTTCGAGGGCCATTGGTTTCATTTTAGTTTTCAGAATATGTCTTTGTTTGATTTCAGGGTTTCAGATTCTAGCGTTCTTGGATGTTTGAGTCCAGAATATGTCTTTGTGTGATGATGTCTGGCTGAGTTTAAGTTTCCACAGAGTGTCTTTGTTTGATCAGAGCTGTTGGGGTTTTAGATTTTAGAATGTGCTCTGGTGAGATGTGGGTTGATTTTGTGGCTCATTGTGATGTCATTCATGACTGACAATGTAAAAACCATGAAAAGGGACATCCCTGAAAAAGGCACAACAGTAAAGGTTTCCAGCTTCATACATCTAAATAGAGATGGAATATCTCTTGTATCCTCTTGCAGCACTGTGTCCAAGGATTTCACCACAGAATCAAAGCACAGGCAGAAGCTGTGACGTACGACTGCTCTCAGGGTGACGTCTCAATGTATTTTAAAAGCTGCATCACTTTAGGGTTGGCTTGTCACTCAAGGACAGCTTTAAGAAATCTATTTCTCTTGGCTGATGCAGACCTCAACATCCCAGCCTCAATGAAGGATCTTTCAAACGCGGAAGCAGCTTCGGCTCAGACCCCCCCACCCCCTTATGATTCCTTTCATGCAGCTCATGGTGCTGGGCACCCCCTTTTAAGGCATAGTACTCCAGCCATGAATGGGGGAAGAAAGAGGAGACATTTTATTTCTGCAGCTGGATCTGTGCATGCATACATATAAGTTCAGATATAGGGTGACCTCTTAGTAGAGGAATCCTGCAGTACACAGTCTTACACCCCATCTTCACTCCCGCTTTTGTGGGGAGCGGATCTGTCAGAGCCAGGCTTGCTCTGCCCCTTACTGTCGCTTGCAGATGCCAATCGAGGACCGCGTTGGTCGATGAGCATTGGTGCATCTTTCCATTGCTGGGGTACTGTGGCCTGAAGCAGCCCTGCCAGGGGACAGGGTCAATGCATTCCTGGACCCTCTGCCTGGAAACCCCAGTTTCTCACCTTCCATCTTGGCCCCCATTTTCCACCCGGCAAGCAGCTTCATCATAGAGCCCTTGCTCTGTTGTCTGTCTGCCCAAGACACCTTCTTGGGTTCAAGTCTACCAGCATCATCTTCGAGACCGAACCTAAGTCGCAAGTCATTCAAGAGTGGGGCCTGTGCTCCTCATATATCAATACCAACCACAGTGCAGCCCCTCCAGGCCACCCTATGGGGCGGACCACTCACACCAACGCGTGCCATCTCCGTTGACACTCACGGGACCATGCCAACTTCTGTGGGCATCACATTCGCGCCCCATGTGGATTCAGATTTTCAGGGTAGGATTCACTCCAGGAGTAAGAGCTCCAAACGGACTTTGTTTTATGCTCCGGCCTCATTGTAGAATTTTATAGGAATGCTTGTTGACTAACTTACTTTTTGTTCCAGTCAGGGAAAGCACTTGTGTTCTTTGTATTGCTTGCTTGTTCATTCATTGGTCTATTTAGGTCTCGTGAACAGTATTGGTTTTCTCCAACTGCTGGTGTTTCTGATGGTAGCAGCAGTGGCAGCTCCTCCGTTATGGTGGAGGAGCGTCGCCCTACGGCTGGAACCAGCAGATCAAAACATGTCAAATAAAATGATAATGAAGCAATTAATAAAACTGCTTTATTATCATTTTATTGTACATGTAGGAGGGAGCCACAGCAGAGTCTTGAGGGCGGGGCCATCAGCAGCAGGAGGAGTGGTGGGCACAGGGCACCAAGTGCGCATGTCGGTTAGTCCGGCCATCTTAGGACGGCCAAACCGACATGCACACTTGGATATCTCCAGGCTGTTGCTTGGAGATATCAGCAGGGCTCAGGAGCACAGGCTCCCAGTCCCTGCTGGACGTGAAACCAGCCCACTCTGCCCAATCCCAGCGCTTCTCACATGCTGGGTAATACCAACTTCTGGATTGGCGCAGGGGACTCTGGGAGCCTGTGTGCATTGGGATTCGGGAGCTGAAGAGCACGGCGAGGTGGCAGCTAAGTTGTATTGTTGTTGTTTTTTAACCACCCCCCCCCCCGATCTGCCCACCACTCTTCCCTGTTAGCGGGCGCACCTGGGTAGCAGCGCATACTTATCCTCTCGCTCAGTCCACAGCCATGAACATGGGCACTGTTACCAACAGTTGACTGCAGGGCTCCTCAGGGCCCGGTCTGTTCCCCCTTATTGTTTAATGTGTACGTCTAGTCTTTACTGCATCGGGTCATATAGAAGGGCAGCCTTACACCAATGACTTTAGATGTGTTAGTTGAATCTCTCCCACCAACTAGGAGGATAGATAATTTGCTTCTCCGCGTTACCTTGCCCCATTAATTACCTTTTCTATTCTACTTACTCATCGCCCACCCTAACACCACAAATAAACTTCTTCAACATTATTAATCATTATTTTACATTTACCACTAGACTAATTATTATTGTTGATTTTCACTAAGGGGCTGCCTCATAACATTACATGGCCCTACAGATAATAAAGGACATGCTCTGGACCATATTTGGACTCACAACATGAATATTGGAGATTTAGTGAGTGAGCCAAATGTCTGGTTAGACCAGTAAATTATTACATTTTCCATTCCATTGAATAAAGTTAAAAATACATTAAAATAGCAACATCTCCTGACATGTAACTGGAGAAATATGAACATCATTCAATTCAGAGAAAGAGGGATTAAGAAGTGACATACCATCTAAACAACAAAGCGTAGGAGATCACTGTAAAGTTTACAATCTGGAGATTGCACAGACTGCACACAAGATAGTTCCATTACAGACATTAGTAATGATCACTGGCAAAGCCAATAGGTCTCGCCTATACGAGAGCTATTGACTGGCAATATGTTTTAACCATGTTGTAGACCAGTGTGGCTGCTACGCATGGCTAAACGTTAGTGGCGTGGAGTGGGGTAGATTGGCATAGAGTGGAGTGGGGGTAGAGTAGGGTGGATTGGGGTAGATTGGATTAGGGGAGTTGGGTAGATTCGCATGGTAGATTGGAGTGGGGTAGTTTGAATTGGGGTAGAGTGGGGTGGAGTGCGGAAGATTGGAGTGGGGTAGACTGGAGTGGAGTAGATTGGGGTAGATTAGAGTGTGATAGATTGGAGTGGGGTGGATTGGAATGGGGTAGATAGGATTGGGGTAGATTGAGGTAGGGTGGAGTGGGATATATTGGGGTTGATTTGAGTGGGGTAGCTTGAGGAAGAGTGGAGTGGGGTAGAATTGAATGGAGTCGGGTAGACAGGAATGGAGTGAGGTAGATTGGGTGGATTGTAATAGGGTAGGATGGAATGGAGTGATGGTAAATAGGCGTAGTTTGGGGTGGATTTGGATAGAGTGGTGTGGTGTGGGGTAGATTGGGTGGCTGGGAAAGATTGGGGTGGGGTAGATTGGAGTGGAGTAGATTGGGGTAGATTGGACTGGGGTGGATTGGATGGGGCAGATTGAAGTAGGGCACTTTGGGGTGGAGTGGGGTAGGGTATATTGGGGTGGAGTGGATTAGATTGGACTGGAGTGGGATAGATTTGACTGGCATATGGTAGTATGGAGTGGGGTCGATTTGGGTTGATTGGAGTGGAGTGGGGTAGATTGGAGTGGAGTAGGTTGGAGTGGATTTGGCTAGAGTGGTGTGGGGTAGATTGGAGTGGGGTAGATTGGGTTAGGGGGTATCTTGGAGTGAAGTAGAGTGGAGTGGAGGAGATTGGGGTAGATTTGAGTAGGGCAGATTGGATGGGGTAGATTGGAGTAGGGTAGTTTGGAGTGGAGTGGGGTAGGGTAGATTCGGGTGGTGTGGGGAAGATTTAACTGGCATGTGGTAGTATGGAGTGAAGTGGAGTGGGGTAGAGTAGAATGGAGTGGGGTAGATTGGGGTGGAGTGGTGTAAATTGGATAGGAGTGGGGTAGATATGAATGATATGTGGTAGTATGGAGTGAAGTGGAGTGGGTAGATTGGGTAGAGTGGAATAGAGTGTTTCGATTGGGTAGAGTTAGTGGGGTAGATTGGGTGAATTGGAGTGTTTAGATTGTAGTGGGGTAGATTGGGGTTGAGTGGAGAGTGGTAAATTGGAGTGGCGTGGAGTGGAGTTGGATAGATTGTAGTGGAGCTGAGATTGTAGTGGAGTGAGATAGGTTGGGGAAGAGTGGAGTGGGGAAGAGTGAAGTGGAATGGATTGGAGTGGGGTAGATTGGAGCGGAGTGGAGTAGATTGGAGTGGAGTGGGATAGAGTGGTGTGGGGTGGGGTAGATTGCAGTGGGGGTGGAGTGGGGGTAGATTGGGGTGGAGTAGATGGGGTAGATTGGAGTGGGGTAAATTGGGGTGGGGGAGATTGGGGAGGGGTAGGTTCGAGTAGGGTAGATTAGGATGGATTGAGGTGGAGTTGGTTAGATTGGCGTGGAGTGGTTTAGATTTGAGTAGAGTGTAGTGTAGAGTAGAGTGTAGAGTGTAGTAGAGTAGAGTAGAGTAGAGTGGGGTAGATTGGGGGAGTGGGGTAGATTGAAGTGGTGTAGGGTAGATCGATTGGGATGGGGTAATTGGAGTGGATTGGAGTGGAGTGGTGTGGAGTGGAGTAGATTGGAGTGGGGTAGAGTGGCGTGGGTTAGCTCTGGGTAGAGTGGAGAGGGATATATTGAGGTAGGTTGCAATGGAGTGGGGCAGATTGGGGAAACGTGGAGTGCAGTGGAGTGGGGTAGATTAAGGTGGAGGTGGGTATATTGGAGTGGGATAGACTGTGTGGAATATGGTAGGGTAGATTGGAATGAAGCATGGTAGATTGGAGTGGGGTCATTTGGGTGGAGTAGATTGGAGTGGAGTAGGTTGGAATGCAGTTGGGTAGAGTGGTGTGGGGCCGATTGGGACAGATTGTGGTAGTTCGGAGTTGGGTAGTTTGGGTTAGGGTGGGGTAGATTGGAGTGAAGTGGGGTAGATTGGAGTGGAGCAGATTGGGGCAGATTGAGTAGGGTAGTTTGGGGTGGAGTGGGGTAGTGTAGATTGGAGTAGGGTGGAGTGGGTTAGATTGGATTGGAGTAGGGTCGATTTGAGTGGCATTTGAAGTGGGGTACATAGGGTCAAGTGGAATGGAGTGTGGCAGGTTGGGGTAGAGTGCAGTGGGGTAGATTGGGGTAAAGTGGAGTGGGGTAGATTGGGGTGTAGTGGGATTGGATAGATTGGAGTATAGTTGAGATTGGAGTGGCGTGAGATAGATTGGGGAAAAGTGGAGGGGGGTAGATTGTAGTGGAGTGCAGTGGGGTAGATTAGGGTGGAGTGGAGTGGGATAGATTGGGTGGATTAGAGTAAGGTGGATTGGGATAGAATGGGTTATATTGGAGTGGGTTATATTGGAGTGGGGTAGATTGAAGAGGGATGATTGGAGTGGGGTAGATTGTAGTGGAGTGGCGTGGATTGAAGTTGGGTAGAGCGGGCCGGGGTGCAGTGGGGTAGATTGGAGTGGCGTAGACAGGGGTAGATTGGGTTGGAGTGGGGTGTGGTAGATTGGAGTGGGGTGGATTGGGGTGCAGTGGGTTAGAATGGAGTGGAGTGTGGTAGATTGGAGTGGGGTAGATTGGAGTGAAGGGGAGGGAGGTAGATTGGAGTGGGGTAGATTGGAGTGAAGTTGAGTGGGGTAGATTTGGGTAGAGTGGAGTGGAATGTGGTAGAGTGGAGTGTGGTAGATTGGGTGGATTGGAGTGTGGTAGATTGAAGTGGAGTGGGGTAGATTGGAGTGGAGTAGGGTAGATCAGAGTGTAGAGGAGTTTGATAGATTGCAACGGAGTTTGGAGTGAAGTAAGGTAAATTGGAATGGAGTGGGGTAAAGTGGACTGGGGTAGAGTGGAGTAGAGTGGAGTGTGGTAGATTGGAGTAAGTGGGCTGGATTGGGGTACATTGGAGTGGGTTAAATTGGGAAGGTTGGAGTGGAGTGGGGCAGACTTCGGTAGATTGGTGCAGAGTGGGATAGATTTGAGTGGAGTGCGGTAGATTGGGTTGGAGTGGGGTAGATTGGAATTGGGTGGGGCAGACTGTGGTAGATTAGTGTAGAGTGGGGTAGATTTGAGTGGAGTGCAGTAGATTGGGGTGGAGTAGATTGGAATTGGGTGGGGTTGATTAGGTTAGATTGAGTGGAGTGGAGTAGATTGAAGTGGAGTAGAATGGAGTGGACTGCAGTGCAGGTTGTGGTGGAGTGGCATAGATTGGGTAGAGTGGAATGGGGTAGATTGGAGTAGAGTAGATTGGGGTAGATTGTAGTGAAGTGGAGTGGGGTGGGGTACATTGGGATACATTGGTGTGGAGTGGGATAGATTGGGGTGGGGTGGAGTGGAGTGGGGTAAGTGGTGTGGAATGGAGGGAGTGGAGTAGATTGGAGTGGCTTGGAGTTGAGTGGCGTGTTGCAGAGTGTCTTAGAGTGGAGTGTCATAGAATGGAGTGGCATGGAATAGAGTGGAAGGGCATAGAGTGGAGTGGAGTGGCGTGGCGTGATGTGGAGTTTGCATGGTTTGGTAGTGCACTGCCATTACAGACAACACATTTTCAATTGAAATGACCATTACATTTGCACCGAAATACGGTTTTCCTGCACACAAACAAGAATTTGTGCAAATGTCATCACCTAGTTAGTGTTTTGGTTGTAATCAAATATTTGTTTCCAACACACTTCAGAATTAGAAAAAATTATCTTCATTTGTACTAATTCTGATATATTCTGATACATCAGCACAGTTCTTTTTTTGCTATGTGGTAGAAAAACATCATACACCCTCTCCTCTTACATGGGTACTCAGCAGGATTGCCACATAAATTCTCTCACTTTGAAGTCAGAGAAAGAAAAATAAACACCAAGCTCCCTGGAAGAGACAGGCTGATATTTGGCCTCTGTCTTTGAATGCACAGAAAATGTGACAAGATAAAAACAAGATGTAAAGGCCTGTTTACAGAAAGTGAGTTTGTGGAAGAATACTGTAAACAAGGTATGGGAAACAGGAGAGACAAACTCAAGCTGGGCAGCCTAAAGCAAATAAAGCCAGCAAATAGAAAGCCAGAAAATGTGAGTTAGAAACCACAAAGCCAATACTAAGCACCGGGCAGTTTGCATTCGTAGGTCATCTTTCTGAATGAGCTCAAGATGTCTTTAGCCAACTAGATATGTTGCGACCTAAAAAGCAGACTGTAGGGAAACATGCACATCCTAGGCTAAGGCAACTAGAAGGCAGATGGAGATGCATATTTGAGGGAGGGGCTAAAAAAACTTCAAGAAAGCCATAGACTATACAAATGTAATAACATCAGCTAAACCAATGCATTATTTGGAGCTATTGACTGTTCTCCACAACCCCCAGAAAGTGGCATTTCAAATAATAAAGGAACTGACAGATGATTCTAACACAGGGCCAGAAACTGCTCCATCCCAAAAGCCGTCCAATGTTTTCTGATACTTTATTGATAACATTTTACACTTAAGACAGGAGATTAAGGCAAAAAACATTCCATCAGTTACTATGGACGATTGTTCTTCTAAATCGCCCTTTTTTGCTCTTATCCAGATAACCACACAAGGCAATCGTGAAACTCTAAATAAATTAAAGTCTGGATCTCCACACAATCCATTCCCAGTTTGTATCCTCAAATTATTAGATAATGAAACACTTTACCCACTACTTCTTAAGATTTTTTTATACGCATCTCTAGTGCAAGGTGTTGTATCCTCACATGGTCAATCCTATCCTCAAAAAACCTGATGGTTATCCCAAAGTTATAAATAGCTTTCACGCTGCCCACTGTGGTGACAATTTTGGAATATCATGTATCCAAGCAAATAAGGAGCCATATATGTTAAATGTGCTATATCGGACTTCAGCATGAGTTCGCCTCACCCACAGCATGGAATCAGTCCTTGTGGGCACACTCGATGACTTTAGACTACAGGCAACATAAATGCATGGATTTTACCAGATTTGTCTGTGGCTTTCGATGCCGTTGACCATCTTATTCTAGTAGATCATGTAAAAGAAGCAGGCATAACACACGTGGCACTGACTTGGCTTAAATTATATCTGAAAAATCTCATTCAGGCAGTGAGTTTACCCCCATTTATAGCCCATGGGGTCTGTCTAAAATAAGGCATACCTCAGGGGTCGACTTGTCCCAGCACTTTTCCAGCATATGTATATACCCCTTTGCAAAATAACTTCATTCTAAAGGGGTTAATGTGTGGTTACACACGGATGACAGACAGTAGTTTGATTAAATGGTGATTCGACTTCCCATAGGAATCCCTTCCCCTTTGTGATTGTAAACAAAACGTTTGTTGAGAGTAGTCTGTGGTTTACCACTACCCACTCTTCAACAATCATTAAAACAAATTCTAATGCAGTCCCATTTCCTTTAAAGAAAACAAGCTGTGTTAAAACAAAAGTTTGCTTTCTTCAAAAGCAATCACAGACATGGTGATCTGCTGACCCCATCATGTCACCATTCCTGTGATGGCCTCCAATCGTAGTGAATCACAAATTGCAACTTAACTCATTAATATTTATGAGGTAAGTTAGATAAGACCTGCTATGATTCATAATTTCAAGAACCGACCTATTAGTACATAGGTCGGTTTTTAGGTCGAGCCTAGCGCAGCGCGCATGCGCTGCTCTATGGGAGGCTTCTTGTGAGCACTCCAAACTTCCCGAAGACTTCTCCGTGTGGGTCTGGCAACACCCACACATTCCATTGGCCTTTGCGTGTGGCTTTCAATAATGAAAGCACGCAATTGGCCAAAGACGGGTGCATGTCCCGCCTTTTCTCTAAACGTTCACTCCCACGGCGTTTGGGTCTCGGGAGCGAGCAGCGGTGCGCAGGCTGGCAGCTGCATTCCTCCCTTGTTGTTGTGTATCATGTTACTAATTAAACAGTGCGGTCGCTTTCAGTTTCGCGGCCGCGCTTGTTTGTCCATGGTTGCGTGCTGTGCTACAGTAGAGCCAAGTTTTGGGCTATTATACCACGTTTCAGGCAGGGAGACCAGCTGATACCACACTGGCGTTTCCCGCGGCGGCACCTGGGTGGGTTTGAAGCAGGTAAGGTACACCGTGGAGCCGATACCATAAATCAGCTTTACGGTGAAACTACCGCTCTGCTCCCACTCTCTCCTCGGGTGCCGTAAGCCTCGGCATGCCTGCTCCTGTGCCGATCCGCCGCCTGTGCGCTTCCTGTGGCAGGAGGAATGCAAGCGAAACTCCCTTTCTTGCATGCGGGCGGCGCTCTATCTGCTCTATAAAGGCAGACTGCTACCGAGAGGACGATCGGAGCAGCCCATCACGCGCCAAAGGCTCTGCACGAGCTCCCACCGAGTTCACCTGCCCCTGCCTCCAAGTGGCCGTTCTATTGAGGGGGCCCGCACTAACTGCTCCACCCGACGCCTTGCACGTGCCCTGCTGCCAGAGCTTACAGCTGGGCAAACGCCTGCAGCAACGACCAGTACACCTCTAGTTCACAAGTGACACAAATCTTCCAAGGGTCATCCCACGCCCTCTGCCCTCACGAGAGCTTTGCCTAGTAGTAACTCGCGCACACTCCTGTGACAGCGTGACATTTTCTAAGTGATTATAGCTACGGCCCTCGCCGACCAGTGCCAGCCGTGTCCCCTCGCTACTCCCCGCCCTGCACCTCACTCCCAGTGAAAGCACACATGCACACACCCCAGTGACAGCCCAGAGAGTACTGCAGCAGCAGCCTGCACCCTTGCAGCCTGTGAAGTAACTGTCAGCGCCGCCAGGATGAAGTGCCGCCTGACTCACCCCGTCGTCCTTCTCGGCGGTAAGTCACTTTCTGCTCGTGCCCACCTTCGCTCCTGGAGCGAGGCTTGATATTGATCATTTCATGATGCCTGTTTTGTTTATAAGCCACAGATGAACTATGTTTATGTGATGGGGGATGTTTGCACATTACTGATCTCCCTCGCCTCATCTGTGACCAATAGCTCTGGCTAAATACCTGTAAGGTCCCAAATGCAAGCCCTATTAGCTATGCCAATGCTTGTTAAAATTCACTGGTTTCAAAAATACTGTTTTCAACTTGTGACCAGTATTTTGCGACCAGTAAATAGTACATCTGAACCTTAGAGTTTACATGTGATGCCGATATGAGTAAAACGTCATGTTGACCAGGCCATAAGGGAATGTTATGTCTCCGCTGAGTTCTGCAGTATCTTACCAAATACCCCCTACAATTTAGGTGTGGGCACACTAATAAATTGTAAATTAGATTGCAGGAATGCCTTTTATGGCGATCTCCGATATGTCTAGCTTACAGAACACAGCAATGTATTCGATTTTTGGCTTTTATAAGTGGGACCATGTCTCAAACTGGAGAAAGGCATTTCATTGGCTAGCTGTTAAGGCTAGAGTAAATGTTGAGATTCTGATAGAGTACAAGTGTCTTCATGGACCGGCACCAAATGACTTTACTAAAAGTATCATTTTGTGTTTTTGTTTCATAAGGTTTGTCAAGCCAGTCCTTCAGGGTCTGTGTGACCCACTGGCATCCAGGTAAACCTTGGAATAAGAACGGACATTGCCATTGGAGTCGCAAGAGCCAGGTCCTGTTGCGAGCTCGCTGAACTTCCAAGTGCCTCCTGTTCATGCTTTGATGTTCAAGGCTATCCATGTCGCTTATCCTTGGAGGGTGGTATTGGGGGGAACGAGTAGGTCAGCTAGCATGTGTCACTGAGAATAAACATAATGTCCAAGCATTGTTTATTTATTTATTTGAGAGTTTTATATAGCATTAGCTAGACCCGAAGTTATCAGAGCGCTTTACAACAGTAAATGTTCACATCAAAGATAACAAGCCTATATAGAGCATCTGAGCCAGAGCGCTTTACAACAGTACATGTTCACAGCATAGATAACAATGATAGTAGACATTTATGCTGCACAATGTGAAATGAACTGCCTCCAGCTGCACGGTGTTTCCGGTCGGAATCATATCACCCCAGCTCACACTGCTGACTATTAGACACATCATCAGTCCCCACTGCTTCTGAACAAACCACTACCCTTAGTTTTATTTATTTATTTGAGAGTTTTATATAGTGCTAGCTAGACCCGAAGGTATCAGAGCGCATTGGTTAAGGAAATATGCTTGGTAACGTCAGGAAGTCTTGTGACATAAATTGCATTTCTAGTAAATATTACAGTCACTCTGTATCTAGCTATCTCTGGCACTTCTGCACAGGGGGGTGAGGCTACAGCTGCTGAAAGGGAGGTAGCCTAAATGTCACAGCCTAAGTTCAGCAAGGAATCAATGCAGTACAGTCACACAGTCAGACATCTTACCAGTGGTTGATGATGGGGGTGCACTCACAATCTTCGTGTTTGCACGACGAGCTACGGTGGCCAAGGACCGCCAATGCTGGCGACTGCATCTGTTCTTTACCTTACAGTAGGGGTTCAGTTGTTGCAGTTTATGGGTACAAAGGAACAGTGGAGGCATATGCGCCATCTTGCCTGTTGGGCCAGTGTAGCAATGAGACAACTTACCGGAGGCACGAGCACCTCTGGCTCGCTGAACAGTGTGCAGCGAGGTGGCCACAGTGGCGAAACTCAAAATGATGGGGGCCCCCCTGCAAAATGTGATGAGGGGCCCGTTGTTTCCCAGATCACAGTTATTAATTGGTCTTG
The DNA here is from genome assembly GCA_963921515.1 of Calotriton arnoldi. Classification (NCBI taxonomy): domain Eukaryota; kingdom Metazoa; phylum Chordata; class Amphibia; order Caudata; family Salamandridae; genus Calotriton; species Calotriton arnoldi. The sequence goes on along the minus strand of CAWUFW010006113.1, from coordinate 611,444 downwards.
GGCTCAGTGGGGTCCTACAGATGGGTTGGGCCCCCCCATGCTGCAGGTGGCCTAGTCGGGAAAGCAGAGTTATGTTATGTTATTGGGCATTTGTAAAGCGCACGGCTACTCCGAAGAGTGTCCCGGCGCTAAAAAGACCCCCATGACAGAACAGTGCACACAACGGCAGTGGCCTCCTCAGAGCGTTTACCTATTTCTTAGTCCATGCTGTTGCACGCATTCTGCAAGGCATGCAGTGGTATGGCTTTGGATGGTGAGGGGGCCCCTCCAAAACAAGGAACCCTGTGGCTGCCCCGCATTGCGGGGGCCTCCATTACGCCCCTGGGTGGCCAGAGACATACTGGTCCTTGCCCTGGGTTGGGCGGTTTGCAGTAGTGCATTGACATTCTTGTGACAGCACCTGCAGCAGAGGTACACGAACCCTCGTGCTAGGGGTCACATTTATAGTGGTATGTGCGATGGCTCACAGCCCCTCACACTAGGGTCAACGCAGGCTTCTTGGAATGGGCTTCAGAAGCAGGCTCAGGTCTTGGCATGCTCTGTCCTTCAGAGCTTCTTACAGCAGCTGGTACTGTTGGGCTTGTGGCCCTCCAGCAGAACAGGACACAGGATGTGAACTGAAAGCCATCCTTGCATTTGGCTGCACAATTGTTTGTATAGGGGGAGAGAAAACAGCACAGGGAGACATGCAAGAAGAAGGGGCTCTGTGGCTCTGCTACCACTGAGCCCTGTGCAGCACCTTAATACCTTATGTGCTGCATACAGGAGGGACCCCAAACGGGCTACCGTAGTAACCGGTGTGTCCCCATTCCCTGTATGTCTGAGCTGGTGTCTGGAATGCTGAGAGTGAACGATGTAATAGAAGAGGGTGTGTGGAGTAGGGTGAAAGCTGGAGACAGAGAGTTGGAGGGAGGATGAAGGCCTGACAGGACCTACCTGCTGTTGCTGTAACCTAAGGGCTTAACATGAAATGAAGAACTTACCTCCTGCGTGAGCGTCCAAGCTCTTGAATGAAGACCCTATGCTCTGACTTCAATGGCTGCTCCTCCTGTCACGTACTGAAACAACACACACACACACCTCTTAAAACCAGGAGGCCCCTTCATGGCAGACTACATGGATTTACACAGGGGAGTGGTAAATATATTCCTTCCAATAGACCTTATCCAGGCTGGAAACTCCATTTTTGAATCACAAATGGCTTTATTAGAGGCCTCTCACACGTGAAATTGCCTCTGCTTTAATACAAGCCAGCGGGGAAAAGACATTTCACCGAATTCGTTTTTCAAAATCTCCCACTTCCGAGTTTGTAAATATTGGCATGTATATAACCACTCTTCCCGATGAAGTGCAGGTGAAGGCCTGTACCCTGGTACTGTAATAGTTACCACCAGTCATTAATAGTAACTTGACCTAGTAATGGGAACTGTATCCACCTGTGTCAAAAACAGCTCTACTTTGGGTAGACCCCCATCATCCAACAAAGACTAGTACTGTGTTGGGGGGGGGCAGCACTGACAAAGTCATATAGAGCTCCTGGCAGGGGGTTGGAATGAGAAAACGAGGAGGAAGGCACATGTACACCGCGCCAGGGTCTTTCATCCCTAGAAGGTTTCTAAGTTCAGCCTAATCTCCTTCAACCAGCATCTGGCGCATGCATGGGCCTGTCCAAAGTGTACAACTGGAAGCATGGTCCATATAGGGTCAGAAATGTATGCCACGGTTGTCCTCTTTCAGACAACACTGCTCTTAAAGTTATTGCTGATGTAGGATAGAGCTCACAAGAACAAAGGCCTTGCTTCCCTCACTAAAGATAAAAGGCAGGTACACAAGGATTCTTTTCTTCTCGTCTGATAGGGTTCCTTGAGGCGGAGATTCCACGGATATGAACTTGTCTGTGAAAAAGTTGACAAATAGTTTCTTTTGCAATGTGAAGTGCAGCAAATCTTGCTGCCGTAAGGTTAATTCACAGGTAAGGGATCAGGGCCGGACTGGCCGTAGCGGGCACCGGGCGTTTCCCCGGTGGGCCGCCAGGGTGGGGGCCGTTTTTGTTACAGGGCCGTTTTTGCAGCATAGCTGCAAAATCGGCCCCTGTAACAAAATCGGCCCTAACCGGCCCTGGCAAAGTGCTCGGCCGCACTCCCAACCCCCGGGGGGGGGCCAGCCGAGCACTTTGCCAGGGCCGGTTTTGTATCCCAGTCCGGCCCTGTAAGGGATTCACCTGATTAAGGCACAGACATTTTTCTTGGGACAATTTTAGTCACCCTGGAGCCACAATTAAGGGCCTCGGGTGGTCTGAATTGTTGTATTTATTGTATTGCATATTTATGTACAGCCTACTACCCATATTGTATTGTATTGTATTGTAATTGCATTTGTATAGCGCTTACTACCCCTGACGAGGCGTCGAAGCGCTTTTTCGGCGAGTAGCACGCTACTCCGGGACCCATAGAGGATTAGTGTTGAATTAGTATAGTGAAACATGCAAGTAAATTTTAAGTAGTGGCTATGTTAGTCAGTTATTTGGATTCGGAAGGATAGCAGAAGGATAGAAGAGGAAAGAAGGTTTGTATTTATATAGCGCTTCTAACCCCTGATGGTTGTTGAATCGCTTTTTTTTGGCAAGTAGCACGCAACTCCGGAAACCCATAAAGGATTAGTGGTGAATTAGTATGGTGAAATATGAAAGTAATTTGAGTGGTGGATATTAGTCAGTTATTTGGAGTGAGAAGGATAGCGGAGGGATAGAAGGGAAAGAAAGGTTTGCATTCATATAGCGCCTGTTACCCCTGATGGGGTGTTGAAGCGCTTTTCTGGCGAGTAGCAGGCTACTCCAAAACCCATAAAGGATTAGTGTTGAAAATTAGTATTTTGAAATATGAAGTAATTTGAGTGGTGGATATGTTAGTCAGTTATTTGGATTGAGAAGGGTTAGGGAGGGGTAAAAAAGGAAAAAAGGTTTGCATTTATATAGCGCTTGTAACCCTGATGAGGTGTCAAAATGCTTTGTTGGCGAGTAGCACGCTACTCTGGAACCCATAAAGGATTAGTGGTGAATTAGTATAGTGGAATATGGAATTAGAGAAGTGAACATGCTAGTCTGTTATTTTGATTGAAAAGGATAGTGGAGGGATAGAAGAGTGAAGGATTTCTTTTTTTAGGTCATAGCAGTAGGAGGAGGCTTTTGGATGAGTAAAAAGGGTTTTTGGAGGGGAAGAGCCAGAGGGAAGAGTTTAGAAAGGTTTATTTTGGGGGATCGGTACAGTAAAGGAGGTGTCAGAAGATGCAAGGAGGGGTAGAGTAGGAGAGAGTCAAGAAAGGGTTATTTTGGGGAACATAGTAGTGGTATGGCGTTTAGGATAAATGAGAGAGTGGGTGTAGAGGATATAATGATAGATGTATAGGGTGAGATAGGGTAGTGAATTGGAAAGAGTAGTAGAAAGAAGTTTGAGATGAGTCAGAAAGTTGGGCTAGAAGATATATTGAGGGAAGTATAGGCTGAGAAATAGGGTAGTGCATTGGAAATGCTAAATTAGAAGAAAGTGATAAATATATAAATCCATAAGTACATTGAAAGTATATAGATGCATAAAGGAGGTAAGTATATGCAGATTAAAGATATTGATAGAGGTAGCGGATGAGAAATAGGGTAGTGCATTGGATATGCTTTTTCAGGAGAAAAGTAACAGACACACAGATCCAAGTACATGGAGGTACATAGATGCCCAATGGAAGCAAGTACATGTAGACCAAAGAAGATTTTTTTTTTCTTTTGTTTTTATAACAACATAATTATTGTACATGTTTATACAAAGCAATACACGAAGATAGGCACTTATCTATAGTGAAAATCAATGCTTATGTACAGAGGGACAAATACATAGGGTGGGTATTAATGAATGGGAAAATGGGCAGCATTCCTGGCCCTGGTCCCGACCAGTTTCGAACAGGCTCAAACAGGCACTCACCCTTGTCCTCTCCACCCTTAGCTGAGACGCCGTAAGCCTTGGCCGTTTATAGCCCTAGTAGTCAGGTGACCCCTTCAGCCAATGGGAACCCTAGCCCTAACAATATCCAATCACAGCACTAGCCCTAAAATCTAGAACCAATAGGAGACGAGGACCTTACAGCCAATCTTAGCCCTGGTCCAAGCACCCAATCAGTTTAAAAAACCCTTGATCTCTACATCCAATAGAGGCCCTAGCCCTACCAGTAGTCTCAACCCTAGTCCAAGCAACCAATGGCACAGGAAGCCCTAGTCCCTACTTCCAATAGAAAGCCTAACCCTACTCTTAGTCCCACACCTAGTCCAGCAACCAATAACACCAGAAGCCCTAATCGCTACTTCCAATTAAAGGCCTAACCCTAGCCCTAGTCCCACCCTAGTCCCAACAACCAATAACACAGGAAGCCCTAGTCCCTACTTCCAATAGAAATACTAACCCTAGCCCTAGTCCCAACCCCTACATTGATTGAATCACAGACCCAGAAACCAATCAGAATCCTCAAATACCCAACCAATGAGGACACTAACCCTAATCCAATAGAAACATCAGATACAACCACCAATCAGTGTACACATGTACCAAACAATATCAGACTATATAAGGTCCCAGCTACCTCAGACATACATACATGACTACCACCGACTCCATCCTCACTGGACTAAGAGGGTACCTCATTGAGGGCAACAATAGGGACTCTTTGGGGGGTCTCTTTATAGCAGTACCTGGGACTCTGCTACAAAAGTACTTGTGCTGGTGGCTGAGTGGCCAAGTTTGCATTGATTAAGAAACTTACAGGTCAAAAGTTAAATAAATGCAGGTTGTTGAGGCAGTGATAGCTGTGGACTCTTGTCTCCACACAAGCATTTTTGAAGCAAGGGTATCTGGGTACTTGCCAATCCAGTTCACACCTAAGGGTTCCTCAGACCACAGGCTCCCCTTCTCCACAGACCATTGTCACTCAAATTAACTCCCAGACCCGCGGTACAGCTCTCGAGGCGACCCCGCCGCAGAGACCGGTAAAGTCCTCAGTATTGGCATATGCTGGCGTCTATTGATTACCCATTAGGCTCCTAACAAAGCAGGCCTGACATTTTTTCACTAGCAATCATGTTAGTGGCAGTGATAAAAAACAGTTTACGAACGGGAGTAGAGGGCGCACCACCCTTGGAAGGCACAGACATACCACCCACAAGCAAGCCCAACAACCACAAAATGAGCGAACCTACCACCCACTGAAGAAGAGATCCCACCAACACATTGAAAGAGCAGGCCACAGAAGCTGAAGAATCATCACCCACAGAAGCATCGAGGCCACTACCCACAAAATGAGTGGCCACAAAACCACAGACGAAGCGGGTTCACTATCCATGGATGAACCAGACCACTACCCACCGGTGCAGCTGGCCACCACACATAGAAGAACCCCCCACCTTGAAAGGATCAAGCACACCAGACTGGGAAGGAGCAAACCCATCTGTTCATAGAAGAAGTGAGCCACCACCCACAGAATGAGTGGTGATCACCCCACCAGTCCCCAATGGATACAATAATTCAATTAAGTCTGGGAGAGGCAGAGATGACCCTCAGGTTTTGAGCTGCATACTCCGCCTGCTTCGAAAGACATTCAAATGGATCCCCACAGAATCTAGAAAGACGGTCACCCATGCACTCATCACCAGCAGACTCAACTACAGCAACGCACTCTATGCCAGTATCACCAGAAACAGCTCAAGAAACTACAGAACGTCCAAAACGCCACAGCCAGACTGGTACTCGACATCCCCGTCACAGCCACATCACGCAACACCTCCGCCAACTCCACTGGCTCCCAGTCAACAAGAGAATCACTATCTAGCTCCTCAATCATGTCTACAAAGCTCCGTCCCCAGGATCCACAAGACCAGAACCAGAGGAGGGTCGTTCTCCTACCTCACCGCCAAGACCTGGAACACCCTGCCCCTCCACCTCAGGCAATCCGCGTCACTGACCCAATTCAGGAAGGACCTCAAGACCTGGCTCTTCGAATGATCCTCCACCCAGTCTCGACCAACAGCCCCCTCCCCAGCGTGTTGAGACCCTTACAGGTGGGTAACCACGCTATAGAAATCCCTGATTGATTGATTGATTTAGCTGGAACCCTCAAGATGTCCAGCGCTTATTGACAGCTCCTTGTGCTCACTGCCCTTACTGATGTCAAAGACTACCCTTACTATTGTCAGAGGCTACCCTTACTGATGTCAGAGGCTACCCTTACTGATGTCAGTGGCTACCCTTACTGATGTTAAAGGCTACCCTTACTGATATCAGAGGCTACCCTTACTGATGTGAGAGGCTCCCCATCAAACATCAAAGTCTATTCATACTACTGTGAGAAGCTAACCATACTGCTGAAACGTGCTTCCCACACTGGTATCAGAAGCTACCCAAACATATCTCATTGGCGACCCATACTAATGTCAGCGCCTACCCATGCTGATGTCAGAGGCTGTCCCTATTGATGGCAGAGCCTGTGTACACTTATGTGTGTTGTAGGCTAACCATTCTTATGACATCCATGCTGATGTCAGACTCTACGCATCTGATGTCAGAGCTTACCCACCCTTACCTTAGAGGTCGCCCCCACTGGTATCACAGTCTACCCACACTGGTGCCGGAGACGACCCATACTGATGTCAGAGCTTACCCACCCTTACCTCAAAGGCTGCCCCTACTGGTACCACAGTCTACCCACACTGGTGCCGGAGGCAACCCATACTGATGTCAGAGCTTACCCACCCTTACCTCAGAGGTCGCCCCACTGATATCACAGTCTACCCACACGGGAGCCGGAGGCAACCCATACTGATGTCAGAGCTTACCCACCCTGACCTCAGAGGTCGCTCCCAATGGTACCACAGTTTACCCACACTGGTGCCGGGGGCAACCCATAATGATGTCAGAGCTTACCCACCTTTACCTCAGAGGTCGCCCCCACTGGTATCACAGTCTACCCACACTGGTGCCGGAGACGACCCATATTGATGTCAGAGCTTACCCACCCTTACCTCAAAGGCCTCCTCCACTGGTACCACAGTCTACCACACTGGTGCCGGAGGCAACCCATAATGATGTCAGAGCTTACCCACCCTTACCTCAGAGGCTGCCCCCACTGGTACCACAGTCTACCCACATCGGTCCTGAAGGCAGCCCATACCGATACCAGAGCTTACCTACCCTTAACGCAAAGGCTGGCCATACTGGTATCACAGTCTATCCACACTTTTGCCGGAGGAGACCCATACCGATGTCAGAGCTTACCCACCCTTACCTCAAAGGCCACTCCTACTGTTACCACAGTCCACCCACACTGGTGCCGGAAGTGACCCATACTGATGTCAGAGCTTCCCTACCCTTACCTCAAAGGCCTCCTCCACTGGTACCACAGTCTACCACACTGGTGCCGGGGGCAACCCATAATGATGTCAGAGCTTACCCACCCTTACCTCAGAGGCTGCCCCCACTGGTACCACAGCCTACCCACATCGGTCCTGAAGGCAGCCCATACCGATACCAGAGTTTACCTACCCTTAACGCAAAGGCTGGCCATACTGGTATCACAGTCTATCCACACTGGTGCCGGAGGAGACCCATACCGATGTCAGAGCTTACCCACCCTTACCTCAAAGGCCACTCCTACTGTTACCACAGTCCACCCACACTGGTGCCGGAAGTGACCCATACTGATGTCAGAGCTTACCTACCCTTACCTCAAAGGCTGCCCCCACTGGTACCACAGCTTACCCACATGGGTCCCAGAGGCGACCCATACTAATGTCAAAGTTTAGTCATCCTTACTGATGTCAGGGACCAGAGATACCGATGAAACAGCTACCCATAGTGAGGTCAGAAGCTACTCCTACTGAGGTCAGTGACAGCTGGTGCTGGACTCAGAGGCAATCTCTACTGAGGCTAGGCATACTCATGCTAGAAGTGCCTCTGGTGTTACTAAACCATTACCAGCTACTCAAGAGGGGATCCTGTCCTCCTGATGCCTCCACCAGCACTATTGTTTGAAAGGAGATCTCCCATCACAGGCATCCAAGATCAGATGCTGAAGAAAATATCTTCTCCATCTGAAGTCTCCACCAGTCACAACATCTGGAGGCAGAGACCTTCTTTTAAAACAATCCAGTATCAGCTGATGCATGAGATCTTATCCATCTGACGTCTCCACCAGTCACAACATCTGGAAGCAGAGACCTTCTATTAGAACAATCCAGTATTAGCTGATGCATGAGAACTTATCCGTATGAAGTCTCCACCAGTCACAACATCTGGAAGCAGAGATCTCATGTCAGAACAATCCAGTATCAGCTGATGTAGGAGAGATCTTATGCATCTGAAGTCTCCACCAATCACAACATCGTTGGCTGCCTACATGGGTAGCACGCTGCACCATGTAGAGTGTGTGGTTGGGAGTGTATTCTCATTTTTTTAATCTTGTACAGGAAGTTTTTCCATGTTGTGTGCGATGGCCTCCAAGGTGCGGTTATCTTGTTTATGAACGCAGCTCTTAGCAGTGTGATAGACGAAGAAGTGTGAGAGACAGGTGCGCCGGTTATGGTTTTCAGAAATCTGGCTGCTTTGAGGAGGTCTTTTACGGTATTTGTTATGTTCATAGTCCTCTTAGCTGGTTACGTCACTGGCTTGTCCTTTCAGGGGTATTTTGTTTATGGTCCTGAGCACGCTTAGGTTAAAGGGAGAAATGGTGGAGAGATCTTCTGGGGTTGCACTATCATCCCATATCTTTTGTGTACTTGTGCTACTGGAAGCGAAATGGCAATTTGTCCATGGTTATGAGTGGACCCGGCTTTGGGGGCCAGGTTAGCGCTCAGGACGTTGTCACTAGCGCCTACTTTCGGTATGCTCACTAATCTTGGGTTGGTTCGAGGCCAGCCACTTAACCAATGTTCGGATGTCCAGTACACGGAACTGCAGTTTAAGAATTGTAAGACTGTTGTATAATATCACCGTGTCCGCCTGTGTGTCACACCGATGAGCGTTGCTTATCCCACCCTGCCTTGCATCATTAAACATGGCGCCCACCAGCTGCCTATTCATTCCAGGCATCATGGCCGCTGCCGGCCCCTGACGTCACCAGCCGGCAGTCAGAAGGGTTCCATTGTCTAGCTCCCACGCCAAGAAGTGAGGGCACCGTGAGTTTATAAATATCCAGCCAGACCCTCCCAGCCCACGCCCCGCAGCTCGTGCTCGTGCCACGCTCTCAAGTTGCCTATATAGTGACTGTAGCTGTCAGCGTTATACACATGCCCTAGTCTTTCACGCTATATAGTCTCTGTGAAGAGCCTTCGAGGCTGCAAGTTTTTTTTATTTATTCCATTTGTATTTTTTTTATTGCATAGACTACTTCCCTGAACGGTTTTAGGTGTTTTCATTTAAGTTAACCTATTAATTCCTCCACATATAAAATTCTCCACGCAGCAGTTAGGACTGGTGAGCGCACAGGGCGTGGATAATGCAAACTTCAGCTCTAAATATAGCCAGACGTCCACCAGGGCAAGTACAAGAACCTTTTTGTCTGGATGTCAATCTTAAAAAAAAAATAGCACAAAAATAGAAAGTTAATAAGACTTGGTGACGTCAGAGGGCAGGCAAGGGGCCCAGGCCTGCTGTGCTAGGTCCCCAGGGATGGAGTCAGTCAGGAAGAATTTCCTTCCTGAAAATTTACTGGCCAGGCTTGCTGACTAGAGAGTTACACATAAATCACAGAAACATGGCACACACATGACACACACAAATCAGAACCAGACAGGGACACACATGCTCAGGGACAGGCGTGAAGTTTACCCTGCGCATTCACCCAAGTATACATTTGAAAATGGCCTGTACATAGTGGTACTTCTCAGTCGCGTAATGAAACTTGAGGGGGTCCCCTCCAAAGTACATACCTAGAGGGGGGCCCCCACGCTCCTGACCCAGTCATGAGCTCTCAACTAAGGGACCTGCCCCCCGTGCACAGTGCCGGGGGGGGGGGGTGCCTGGAGCCAGTGACGCCACTGCCTGGAGCTCAGGGCCACACTGCTCCGTGGGGGCTGCGGGGCTATTGTTACGCCACTGGTGCTCCTACTTCTGAGGCAACATTACCACTGCCATACGCGCCAACAGACCTGATTAAGGCGCAGTGGCGTAACGAAACTTGAGCGGTCCCCCCTGCAAAGTACATGGAGGGGGCCCACCACGTTCCGGACCCAGTCCAGAGCTCTCAGGCCAGGGGCCCTCCACCCATGCACAGTGCCAGAGGAGTCCAACTGGAGCTCGCCCCCACCCCCACCAGCGGGGGGCCGACCAAACAGTCAGCGCCCATAACATTGGGCTAGCCACTCCTCCCTGATCCGCCCACCCGCCCGCCGCCAACCAGGCATACCCTTCTTCTGCTTTCTCGCAGTGCGAGAAGCAGAAACGTAAAATGGTATTTATACCATTTTACGTTTCTGCTTCTCGCACTGTGAGAAAGCAGTGGGGCGACGCTCTGACGCCCACGTGGAGGATCCGCCCCTGCTTTTCTGTAGTGAGAGCTACTTCTGATAAGTGAAAATCGTTGTGAGCTACTGATAGACAAGCCTCTCGTGCAGTGTTATCAGACACCCCCTCACCCGGCTTCATTTACTTTAAGCTTCATGTCCATAGAGCCAGATACTATGGTTTGGATAAAATACTTTGACCAGGGGTACTATGACAGGGCTGCCATGTGCGTCATTGAGGGCATGGTTTTTGGGGATGTATGAACATATGTGCGTATGAATGGGATGTATCTGTATGGGTGAATGAGAGACTGTTGTATGCACTTGTGGCATAGGACATACCTTTCGCTATATGTGGCACCGTTACATGTATAACACAATCATACAACCATTTTTTTAAATGGTGAGAAATTTAAAGTGCAGGGTAATGTTCTGCAAAAACTTCCATAATATGGAACATTTTTCTGCATTTTCAATTTCTCCAACTTAAAAAACATGGCTGTATTTTTCAGTTATAAATATAGCACGGTGTCTACCAGTCATTGGGAGCAAGATGCCTGCTGTGTGTAAATGCAACACTTTGAAATGGGAGAAAAATTCATAAAACTCATCATTTAAATGCTTTCCCATCTCAAAGTGTCACATTTACAAACAGCAGGAATTTTACACCCAGTGGCCGGTGTACACAGTGCCATATTTATAACAGAAAAATACAGCCATTTGTTTAAGTGGGAGGAATTTAAAGTGAAGAAACGTGCTTCACAAAATAGTAAGACGTAATTGGCTTAATTAAAAGTGGAGAAAAACATTGACTCAATGCTTCATAGAAATATTTTTCTTCACTTTAAATTGAACCCATTTGAATAGAATGACTGTATTTTTCATTTATAAATATGGCACAGTGTCTACTGGCCACTGGGGCAAGAGGCCTGCTGTTGGTAAATTACACAATTTGAAATAGGAGAAAATTCGAATGAAGAGTTAACCTAATGATTAACTCTTCATTCTAATTTTCTCCCATTTCAAAGCTTACAGAAACATCATTTTGTTCTCCGCTCCAATATTGAGTTGACAAGGACTTTTATTATAGCCTTATAGCCCGCCGTAGCGGGCTATACCGGCTATTAAAGGCCCGCTCCAGCGTTAAAGGCTCGAGCCGAAGGCGAGGGACTTTAACAAGGGAGCAGGACTTTAATAGCCGGTATAGCCCAGCTACGAGGGGCTATAAGGCTATTAGAACATTCTGCCACTAGAGGGCAGAATGTTCTAACAAATTAAACAAAGGCCTCTCGGAGTTCGAGGGGTTTTAAATCCCCTCGAGCTCCGAGAGGCCTTTGTTCACAGCAATAGCTGTGAACAAAAGCAACATTGGAATGTTGCTCTGCGGGCCTTTACCGGCCAGTAGAAGCACGGAGCACTCCATTGTCTTCAATGGAGTGCTCCACATTCCAATGTTCTAATAAGAATTAAATACCTCAGTTCTTCACCTCTGTGCCTCAGCCTAGGGCATAAATCTGACACCCGGGCTGCTCGTTATCAGGCCCTGCTATCTGCACCCTGAAGATAATAATGTAAAATAAACCAGCCTTCCCTTAACCTTAAAATGAAAATGTGACTGTATGCTTTTTTAAATGGACTCAAGGCTGTGAGCTACTCTTAAGATGTTTGCGAGCTACTGGTAACTTGCAATTGACTGGTTGGAGACATCTGCTCTAACCCTAATCTAGCCTAAACCTTAAAACTTAAATTTACCCAGTTTCTAAATCTAACTCCAAGCCTCTCCCTAACCTCATAAATAACATCTGCTATCTCAGAATTCATCCTCTAAGCCGACACCTTCTAACCTAACGTAACTTTAGCCATAAATCTTACCCTAGCCTCAAATGTCTCTAACACTAACTCTAGTCCTAAATCTAATCATGAAACCTAAAATGCAACCTTACCGGAGCTCTAAATCTAACTCCAACCCTAGCACCCTCTGATCCTAACCTTACCTGAGCCATAATTCAAACCCAAGCCTCACGTCTCCAACCCTAACTCAAGCCTAAACCCAACCATAAACCCTAAAACCTAACCTTACCCAAGTTATAGATCTAACTCCGACCTCAGCATCTCCCTTTTCTAACTTAAGCCTAATCCGGCACCTTCAAAAGTAATTTTACCCTAACATTACAACTAACATCTGTCTATAACTCCAACCTGTAACACTGCATCCACTAAGCTAATCTTAACCGAACCATAAATATAACTAAGTGTCTCTAACTCTGCCCCTCTCCTCACTCGCTTCGCAGCCGGACTGCTATACTTTTAACGAGACAGTAACTCACTCGCTTCGCAGCCGGGCTGCTATACTTTCAACGAGACAGTACCTCACTTCTCTGCGGGACTGCTTAATTTTGATGGGACAGTACCTCACTCGCTTCTCAGCAGGATTGCTATACTTTTGATGGGACAGTACCTCACTCGCTTCTCACCAGGACTGCTATATGTTTAATGAGACAGTACCTCACTCGCTTCTCTGCAGGACTGCTATACTTTTAATGAGACAGTACCTCACTCTCTTCTCTGCAGGACTGCTATACTTTTGTTGGGACAGTACCTCACTCGCTTATTAGCAGAACTGCTATACTTTTAACAAAACAGTAACTCACTCGCTTCTCTGCAGGACTGCTATACTTTTAATGAGACAGTACCTCACTCTCTTCTCTGCAGGACTGCTATACGTTTAATGAGCCAGAACTTCAATCGCTTCTCTGCAGGACTGCTATACTTTTGATGGGACAGTACCAGGACTCACTTCTCTGCAGGACTGCTATACTCTTAATGAGACAGTACCTCACTCGCTTCTTAGCAGAACTGCTATACTTTTAACAAGACAGTACTTCACTCGCTTCTCAGCAGGACTGCTATACTTTTAATGAGACAGTTCCTCACTCGCTTCTCTGCAGGACTGCTATACTTTTGATGGGACAGTACCAGCACTCGCTTCTCTGCAAGATTGCTATACTTTTAATGAGACAGTACCTCACTCGCTTCTCAGCAGAACTGCTATACTTTTAATGAAACAGTACCTCACTCACTTCCCTGCAGGGCTGCTATACTTTTGATGGGACAGTACCGGCACTCGCTTCTCAGCAGAACTGCTATACTTTTAACAAGACAGTACCTCATTCGCTTCTCTGCAGGACTGCTATACTTTTAACGAGACAGTACCTCACTTGCTTCTCTGCAGGACTGCTATATTTTCAACGAGACAGTACCTCACTTCTCTGCTGGACTGCTTAATTTTGATGGGACAGTACCTCACTCGCTTCTCAGCAGGATTGCTATACTTTTGATGGGACAGTACTGGCACTCGCTTCTCACCAGGACTGCTATATGTTTAATGAGACAGTACCTCACACGCTTCTTAGCAGAACTGCTATACTTTTAACAAGACAGTAACTCACTCGCTTCTCTGCAGGACTGCTATACTTTTAATGAGACAGTACCTCACTCTCTTCTCTGCAGGACTGCTATACGTTTAATGAGCCAGAACTTCAATCGCTTCTCTGCAGGGCTGCTATACTTTTGATGGGACAGTACCAGGACTCACTTCTCTGCAGGACTGCTATACTCTTAATGAGACAGTACCTCAGTCGCTTCTCTGCAGAACTGCTATACTTTTAATGAGACGGTACCTCACTCGCTTCTCAGCAGAACTGCTATACTTTTAACAAGACAGTACTTCACTCGCTTCTCTGCAGGACTGCTATACTTTTGATGGGACAGTACCAGCACTCGCTTCTCTGCAAGATTGCTATACTTTTAATGAGACAGTACCTCACTCGCTTCTCTGCAGGACTGCTATACTTTTTGATTGGACAGTACCGACACTCGCTTCTCAACAGAACTGCTATACTTTTAACAAGACAGTACCTCACTCGCTTCTCTGCAGGGCTGCTATATTTTTAACAAGACAGTACCTCACTCGCTTCTCTGCAGGACTGTGATACTTTTAATGAGACAGTACCTCAGTCGCTTCTCTGCAGGACTGCTATACTTTTAATGAGACAGTACCGGCACTCGCTTCTCTGCAGGACTACTATCCTTTTAATGAGACAGTACCTCACTCGCTTCTCTGCAGAACTGCTATACTTTTAATGAGACAGTACCTCACTCACTTCTCTGCAGGGCTGCTATACTTTTGATGGGACAGTACCGGCACTCGCTTTTCAGCAGAACTGCTATACTTTTTAATGGGACAGTACCGACACTCGCTTCTCGGCAGAACTGCTATACTTTTAACAAGACAGTACCTCATTCGCTTCTCTGCAGGACTGCTATACTTTTAACGAGACAGTAACTCACTCGCTTCGCAGCCGGGCTGCTATACTTTTAACGAGACAGTACTTCACTTGCTTCTCTGCAGGACTGCTATACTTTCACGAGACAGTACCTCACTTCTCTGCGGGACTGCTTAATTTTGATGGGACAGTACCTCACTCGCTTCTCAGCAGGATTGCTATACTTTTGATGGGACAGTACCGGCACTCGCTTCTCACCAGGACTGCTATATGTTTAATGAGACAGTACCTCACTCGCTTCTTAGCAGAACTGCTATACTTTTAACATGACAGTACCTCACTCGCTTCTCTGCAGGACTGCTATACTTTTAACAAGACAGTACCTCACTCGCTTCTCTGCAGAACTGCTATACTTTTAACGAGACAGTTCCTCACTCGCTTCTCTGCAGGACTGCTATACTTTTAATGAGACAGTACCACACTCACTTCTCTGCAGGACTGCGATACTTTTGATGGGACAGTACCAACACTCGCTTCTCGGCAGAAATGCTATACTTTTAACGAGACAGTTCCTCACTCGCTTCTCTGCAGGACTGCTATACTTTTAACGAGACAGTTCCTCACTTGCATCTCTGCAGGACTGCTATACTTTTAACGAGACAGTTCCTCACTCGCTTCTCTGCAGGACTGCTATACTTTTAACGAGACAGTTCTTCGCTCGCTTCTCTGCAGGACTGCTATACTTTTAACGAGACAGTACCTCACTCGCTTCTCAGCAAAACTGCTATACTTTTAATGAGACAGTACCTCACTTGCTTCTCTGCAGGACTGCTATACTTTTGATGGGACAGTATCGGCACTCGCTTTTCAGCAGAACTGCTATACTTTTTGATGGGTCAGTACCGACACTCGCTTTTCAGCAGAACTGCTATACTTTTAACAAGCAGTACCTAACGTGTTTCTCAGCAGGACTGCTATACTTTTTGATGGGACAGTACCCGCACTCGCTTCTCAGCTAAACTGCTATACTTTTGATGGGACAGTACTGTTAGACCTGGCACCATTGGCGTGGGTCTCCCTTCCATTTTTCGCTGTTGTCTCCTCTGTTTTACTGGTGTTAGATGCTCTGGGCGCTGTGCCACTGCCATTCAGTGTCACAGCGCGAATGCTCCCTGTATAAATATGTCTATGTGAATTGGTATATCCCTGATTGGCTTATTTGGGTTACCTGTTAGTCCCTAGTAGTGTGGCCTATGTGTGCCCAGGGCTGGTAAACCAAATGCTGCTGGTGGGCCTGCAGCACTGATGTGTGCCACCCACAGAAGCAGCTTGTAAAGTGTGTCTCAGACCTGCCACTGCAGTGTCTGTGTGCAGTCCAGAACTGCCATCTTGGCTGTGAAGTGCAACCACTTCCCAGCCCCTGAACCTTCCCTTGGCATCCTGTAAGTCGCCCCTCGGGTAGGGTGCATTGTATGTGTAAGGTAGGACATGCCTGGGTGTGTGTAGCATGTCCTGGTAGTGAATTATGCACCATTTCGTTTTTCACTACTGTAAGGCTACCTGTTCCTCATAGGCTAGAATGGGCAGTTTGACTATTACATGCTATAGTCCTAACTGACCCCAGGGACATGGTAGAAAAACGAATTTAGTATGCCTGAGCTCAGAATATTAAAATACACCTTTTAGTGAAGTTTATTTTTATATTCTGTGTTTGAAAATACCACTTTTAGAAAGTAGGTATTTTCTTGCCTAAGCCTTCCAGTGTGCTCTGCCGTTATGTGTATTGGCTGTCTGGTTTTAGAGGGGCAGGACAGGCTGAGTCAGACCTTGGTGGAATAGAGAGATCTGCATTTAGAGTGTGGGGAAGGGTGGCTCTTTGATCTGAATAGGGCTGTGCCTGGCAAGGTGAATGCTGGCTCCACCTCCCACTGTGTGTCTGCTAGCAGACCCCTCTTTCTGAAAGGAAGGATGCAGCCTGGTAAACAAAGTGCTCCAGGCCTGAGCAGAACTGGTTCTGGCTAGGTTCAGGGACTGGTAGCTTCAAGGATCAAAGGCTTTTGGGGTATAAATATCTGTGCTCAAACCCCCTACTTTTGTATTGCTTTTGGATCTGGAGAGGAAACTCTGTCCGTGCCACTGGAGGAATCTGCAGGAAGTGACTGTCCTTGTGCTTGTGTGTTGTTTCTTGCACTGGCCTGCAGCAGTGACCACTGGACCTTGAAGAAGAGGAAAAGGAACTATTGAGAGAACTTTTATTTTTGTACAGCAATCACCCAAGGGCTAGGAAAAGAGCTAGCCTCCTGCTGGAGTCTCAGGCACAACAGACTCCACCACCAACCTCCTGCTTCCTCCCTGCGAGGACTGCTGTCTGCTGAGGAGGCTCCTGTGAGTTCCAGGGCCTCTATTTTGCATCAGAGAGAAGAGGGTAAGAAATCAACGCTAACGCATCTTTGCGGGCCGCTGCAGTCGAGAGCGCTGGGAAAATCATCGCGCTGCTGCCGCCGAGGGCCCGCAACCCGAAACCATCGCTGACGCCCCTTTGCGAGCCGCTGCAGCCGAGACGCGCTGGAAAGATCATCGCGCTGCTGTCGCCGCGCACTCGCAACCCTGACAGAAATCATCGCTTCGAGACATCGCAGTGCGGACGCCGTGCGTTCGCCACTTTGATCGCATCACACCGGATTTCGTCGCTCCCTCGCGGAGCGTCTTGTCTTCGCATCGCAACACGATCGCACAGCGCAACAGGATCACCGCATCGACTTCTCCCACGCGGCAAGAAAGTCATCGCATCGGCGGTCCAGCGTGCAGAAGTTTGTCGCATCGTCTCCGCACGCATCCCGCAGATCGGCGCATCATCCTCCCTTGCGGCAAGGATTTCAACGCATCGCCGGCCTCGCGTGCCGAGAATCATCGCTACAACTTCTTTGCGACACTTTGTTGGTTTTGCAACTAAACCCAGGTACTTTGTGAAAGAAAGGGTCGCAGAGACCACTGCTTTGAACTTGAACCTTATTTTTGCAACCTTTGAACTATTTTTGACAGCCCTTCAACAGCTATACTATTTTTGACAGTATTGTGGCTTTTACAGTTATTGGTCTTGTGATAAATCTGCCTTTATATAAAGATACTTATTTTTTATAATAACTACTTGTGTGGTGTCCCTTTGTAGTGTTCCTCATTGTGTTACTGTGTATGATCATAAATGCTTCACACCCTGCCTCTGAGATAAGCCTACCTGCTCGTGCTACGTTACCACAGGGTTGAGCAGGGGTATTAAAGAGGGTAGCCCTCTCACTCTGACTTAGGAAGAAGGGTCCCTACTTGGACAGTGGCCAGCCATTGCCAACTAGAGACCCCCATTTCTAACATTGGTGGTCAGCGGTGAGGATCTGGACTTGCATTTATGATCGCATACAGTAATTATAGTGTACACTACTAGTGAGTGCAGACCATAACGTACCGCATACATTTTTTGAGAATTTTTTTGCTCCTATATTGTGATTGATATTGCCGGTGATTTTTCACCCGCGCACATTTTCTGAGAGTTTTTGGGATCCTATATTGTGATTGATATTGCCGGTGATTTTTCACCCGCGCCCATTTATTGAAAGTTTTGATCCCCTATTGTGATTGATATTGCTGGTGATTTTTCACCCACGCACATTTCTGAGAGTTTTTGGGATCCTGTATTGTGATTGATATTGCCGGTGATTTTTCACCCGCGCACATTTATTGAAAGTTTTGATCCCCTATTGTGATTGATATTGCTGGTGATTTTTCACCCACGCACATTTCTGAGAGTTTTTGGGATCCTGTATTGTGATTGATATTGCCGGTGATTTTTCACCCGCGCACATTTATTGAAAGTTTTGATCCCCTATTGTGATTGATATTGCTGGTGATTTTTCACCCACGCACATTTCTGAGAATTTTCTAGGATCCTATATTGTGATTGATATTGCCGGTGATTTTTCACCCGCTAACATTTTTTGAGAAGTTTTCTTCTGTCCTTTATTGATATTGCCAGTTATTTCTACAATGGGCAAGCCCAGATCCAATGCCTCAGAAGATCTCTCCTGGGAAGAAGAGAAAATAGAAACCTACAATGCCAAGCAGCTCAAATATTTTTGCAAGCAATTCACAGTCCCTATCACAGGTCTCACTAAGAGGGAGGAGTATTACAAGGCGCTGAAGGCCTGGCTAGAAGCCAGGGATGCCCCTAAGGATCTAGGAGAGCTTGTGGAGGGAGGAGAGCAGCAGGGCGATGTAGTAGACTTAGTAGGAGACCCAGCCCTTTCCAACCCGGGCTCTAGTGTGTCCGCTAAGGGTCTGTCCCCAGAAGAGCTGGAAGACAGGGAGAGAGATAGGCGGCATAATATGGAGATGGCTAAGCTTAAAATGGATGGTCACCGGGACCTAGAGAACAAGAAGTTAGAAATTGAGATCATGAGGATGAAGCTTGAGCATGAGAGAGTATTGAGGGAGTTGGAGATTAAAGCTAAAAGCATGGAAATCTCCCCCTCTGGTGGCAGCGTACCTGTAGTGCACCCTGAGAGTAGGGTGTATATACCCAAGGAGGTTATCAAAGATTTCCACAAAAGTGAAGATATTGGGCAATGGTTTGCCGCTTATGAAGTAGCCATGGTGTCCCACCGGGTCCCTGAGAAGGATTGGGGAGCAGGGTTGTGGGGACGCTTTGTGAGTGAGGGGAGGGATACCTTGTTGGACCTGCCCCCAGAAAGTAGGATGGTTTACGCCCACATGAGGGAAGCGCTGGTGACCCGCTATGGTTTGACCCCTGAGATGTATAGACAGAGGTTTAGAGTCTGTAAGAAGCTAGAGGGTACCACGTGGGTTGAATATGTGTCCTTTTTTTGCAGAGCCATGGAACGCTGGGTAAGAGGTAGCAAAGTAGAAACTTTTGCACAGTTTTATGATTTGGTTGCATGGGAGCATTTATCTAGCAATTGTTTTCCTGAGCTACGCCAGCACCTAATTGATTGCAAGCTGACTAACCCTAGAAAGCTTGCTGAGGAGGCGGACCGCTGGGTGAGCACCCGGGTCCGCAAGGGTCCAGTGGGAGACGTCGCCAAAGGTGGGCAGGGTCCCCAGCAGAGGAGTGGGGGGGACAAGGGTCAACAGAGGGAGTTCCCCCGAGGGCCCCAAAGTAATCCCCCAGGGAACCCAGCAGTGGTGTCCCAGCCCCCCCAAGAAAGGAGGACCGGGCCCCCACCAGTTAGGCCTGTTCCCAGGGGGCCCCCCACGTGTTACAACTGTGGTCAAGTGGGCCACAGATATTTTGATCCCCAGTGCCCCCAAAGGGGGGCCAGTGCACCCCCCCGTGCACCACCCCGCCAGATTGCTAGTGTAGCCCTGGGAGAGGAGGAGATGGGTGCCCAAGAGGGGTGGGATCCCGTAGAATTGACCCTTGTCTCATTAGGGGACTTTGAGATGGTCCCCAAGCCTGCACTGCCTGCTAACACTAAAAAATACAGGCAGTGGGTGACCATCAATGGCCATAGGGTGGAGGCTCTAAGAGACACAGGGGCCAGTGTAACTGCTGTCAGCTCCCGGTTGGTGTCCAAAGAGCAGGTTGTCCCCCATGCATTCTACCCAGTAGTGTCCGCCGACAACTCAGAGAGCCAATGCGAGGTGGCTCAGGTTCCCTTTGAGTGGGGGGGGTCTCAGGAACTCTTCAGGTAGCTGTGAGGCCCGCCATGCCTGTAGACTGTCTGCTGGGCAATGATTTAGAGGACTCCCCGTGGGCTACGGTGGAGAGGAAGGCTCACTTAGAGATGTTGGGTCTGCCTGAGTGGGCGTGTGCTACCACGCGGTCCATGGCAGCCAAGGAGGGTGTTGAAAAGGATCTGGAGCCTGAGAGTAGGGCCCAGATCCCTGCCTTAGAGAGAAGGGGCAAGGGGCGCGGGAAGCCGGCCCCCTTGGTTCCCACGGCCCAGGAAGAAGCAGACCCTGAGGGGGATGCCCTGGAGCCTACCGGGGAGCAGATCACCGAACTGGGGGACCTGCCTGAGCTGACCCATTGGCAGCAGGAAGGGGGACCCACCAGGGAGGAATTTTGTGAGCAGCAGAGAGTTTGCCCCTCTCTTGAGGGTATGCGGCGACAGGCTGCAGCCCAGGCAGAAGGTGACATGTCTGGTTCACATCTGATTTATTGGGAGAACAGTCTCCTGTATAGTGAGCCTAAGGTTGCTGAGCCAGGGTCAGCCCGTGTGCTGGTGGTACCCGAGTGCTTCAGAACCTTCCTACTGGGGTTGGCTCATGACATTCCATTGGCAGGACATCTGGGGCAGACCAAGACCTTTGAGAGGCTGGCTGCCCACTTTTATTGGCCCCAGATGCACAAGAGTTCAGACTCTCATTGCAGGACCTGTGAGACTTGCCAGGCAAGTGGGAAGAGTGGGGGGAAGATCAAGGCCCCACTCCAGCCCTTTCCAGTTGTGAGTACCCCATTCGAGCGAGTGGGCATTGACATTGTGGGGCCTCTGGACCCCAAGACAGCCATGGGCAACAGGTTCATCCTGGTCTTGGTGGACCATGCCACCCGGTACCCTGAAGCCATCCCGCTCAGGACAGTGACGGCCCCCGTGGTGGGACGTGCACTGATGGGGATTTTCTCCCGTGTGGGATTCCCCAGAGAGGTGGTGTCTGACAGGGGGACCAACTTCATCTCCCAGTACATGAAGTCTCTGTGGAAGGAGTGTGGGGTAACGTATAAGTTCACCACTCCTTACCACCCCCAAGGTAATGGTCTGGTTGAAAGGTTCAACCGGACCTTGAAGGGCATGATCATGGGCCTAGAAGAGCCCCTGAGGCGTAAGTGGGACGTCCTCTTGCCATGCCTGTTGTTTGCCTACCGGGAGGTGCCACAGAAGTCCTTAGGGTTCAGTCCCTTTGAACTCCTCTATGGCCACCCGGTTAGAGGACCTCTGAGTCTGGTCAAGGAAGGCTGGGAGCAATCTCCCAGGAAACCTCCCCAAGATGTATTTAGCTACATGTTGGCCTTCAGGAACCAGACTCGGCGTTTCAGAAAAATTGCTGAGGCAAATCTGGAAGCCAGCCAAGAAGAAATGAAACGTTGGCACGACCAGAATGCCACTCTGGTCGAATTTCAACCTGGTCAGAAGGTTTGGGTACTGGCCCCAGTGGAGCCTTGTGCGCTCCAAGATAAGTGGACCGGTCCCTTTGAGGTGGTGGAGCGCAAAAGTCCAGTTACCTACTTGGTGGACTTTCAGTCTCCCAGGAACCCCTTGCGGGTCCTGCATGTGAACCGCCTAAAGCCCCACTTTGAGAGGTCTGAAGTGGGCATGCTTCTTGCCACAGATGATGGGGTTGAGGAGGAGAGTGAGCCTCTCCCTGACCTCCTGTGTGCAGAAGAGAAGGATGGGTCAGTGGAGGGTGTGATCCTCTCCACCACACTGACCCCTGAGCAGCAGAGAGATTGTCACCACCTGTTGGGGCAATTTTCTGATTTGTTCTCCCTGGTACCTGGTGTCACTGATTGGTGCGTCCATGAGGTGGATACCGGGGACAGTTCTCCTGTCAAGCACAAGGCTTACAGGGTAACTGACAGGGTCAGGGCTTGCATTAAGGAGGAGGTCTCCAAAATGTTCGCCCTAGGGGTGGTTGAGTCCTCTAGCAGCCCCTGGTCCAGCCCCGTGGTCTTGGTACCAAAAGCTGCGACGCCTGGTGCCACTCCTGAACTTAGGTTCTGTGTGGACTACCGAGGTCTCAATTCGGTCACCAAGACCGACGCGCACCCCATCCCCAGAGCTGATGAGCTCATAGACCGGTTAGGGGCTGCCCGGTACCTCAGCACGTTTGATCTGACGTCTGGGTACTGGCAGATCGCCTTAACGGATGGGGCAAAGGAGAGGTCAGCATTCTCCACACCAGATGGGCACTACCAGTTCCGTGTGATGCCCTTTGGGATGAAGAATGCCCCTGCCACCTTCCAGAGATTGGTCAACCAGGTGTTGGTTGGGCTGGAGGCTTTCAGTGCCGCCTACCTGGATGACATTGCAGTGTTTAGTTCCTCCTGGGAGGACCACTTGCGCCACCTCTGGGAAGTGTTGATGGCGCTGCGCAGAGCAGGCCTCACAATCAAGGCCAGTAAGTGCCAGATTGGGCAGGGTTCTGTGGTGTACTTGGGACACCAGGTGGGGAGCGGCCAGGTGGCGCCCCTGCAGCCCAAGATTGAAACCATCCTGACTTGGGAGCCCCCAAGGACCCAGACCCAGGTGAGGGCCTTCTTAGGACTCACGGGTTATTACAGGAGGTTTGTCAAGGGGTATGGCAACATTGTTGCACCCTTGACTGAGCTGACTTCCAAGAAGCGGCCAAAGATTGTGAACTGGACTGACACCTGTCAGAAAGCCTTTGATGCCCTCAAAACTGCTATGTGTACAGCACCCGTACTCCAGGCGCCCAATTTTGCTAAGGAATTTGTTGTCCAGACAGACGCTTCAGAGCATGGGGTGGGGGCCGTTCTGTCACAGATAAATGAGGAGGGACTAGACCAACCTGTGGCCTTCATCAGTAGGAGGTTACTTCCACGGGAACAGAGGTGGAGTGCAATTGAGCGTGAGGCATTTGCTGTGGTCTGGGCACTGAAGAAGCTGAGACCATACCTGTTTGGGACTCACTTCCGGGTTCAGACAGACC
Source organism: Calotriton arnoldi (assembly GCA_963921515.1). Classification (NCBI taxonomy): domain Eukaryota; kingdom Metazoa; phylum Chordata; class Amphibia; order Caudata; family Salamandridae; genus Calotriton; species Calotriton arnoldi. Next base: position 587,948 of record CAWUFW010006113.1, on the reverse strand, counting down.
ACAGGCCCCTCAGATGGCTGATGCAGATGAGGGGTGAGAATCCCAAGTTGTTGAGGTGGTCCATTTCCCTACAGGGTATGGACTTCACGGTGGAACACCGCCCTGGTACAGAACACGCCAATGCTGATGGTCTGTCCAGATTTTTCCGCCTTAGCGATGAGAACTTCCAAGGGGATGGGTAGTTCTCCCCACATTTCAGCTGGAGGGGACGTGTGTTAGACCTGGCACCATTGGCGTGGGTCTCCCTTCCATTTTTCGCTGTTGTCTCCTCTGTTTTACTGGTGTTAGATGCTCTGGGCGCTGTGCCACTGCCATTCAGTGTCACAGCGCGAATGCTCCCTGTATAAATATGTCTATGTGAATTGGTATATCCCTGATTGGCTTATTTGGGTTACCTGTTAGTCCCTAGTAGTGTGGCCTATGTGTGCCCAGGGCTGGTAAACCAAATGCTGCTGGTGGGCCTGCAGCACTGATGTGTGCCACCCACAGAAGCAGCTTGTAAAGTGTGTCTCAGACCTGCCACTGCAGTGTCTGTGTGCAGTCCAGAACTGCCATCTTGGCTGTGAAGTGCAACCACTTCCCAGCCCCTGAACCTTCCCTTGGCATCCTGTAAGTCGCCCCTCGGGTAGGGTGCATTGTATGTGTAAGGTAGGACATGCCTGGGTGTGTGTAGCATGTCCTGGTAGTGAATTATGCACCATTTCGTTTTTCACTACTGTAAGGCTACCTGTTCCTCATAGGCTAGAATGGGCAGTTTGACTATTACATGCTATAGTCCTAACTGACCCCAGGGACATGGTAGAAAAACGAATTTAGTATGCCTGAGCTCAGAATATTAAAATACACCTTTTAGTGAAGTTTATTTTTATATTCTGTGTTTGAAAATACCACTTTTAGAAAGTAGGTATTTTCTTGCCTAAGCCTTCCAGTGTGCTCTGCCGTTATGTGTATTGGCTGTCTGGTTTTAGAGGGGCAGGACAGGCTGAGTCAGACCTTGGTGGAATAGAGAGATCTGCATTTAGAGTGTGGGGAAGGGTGGCTCTTTGATCTGAATAGGGCTGTGCCTGGCAAGGTGAATGCTGGCTCCACCTCCCACTGTGTGTCTGCTAGCAGACCCCCTCTTTCTGAAAGGAAGGATGCAGCCTGGTAAACAAAGTGCTCCAGGCCTGAGCAGAACTGGTTCTGGCTAGGTTCAGGGACTGGTAGCTTCAAGGATCAAAGGCTTTTGGGGTATAAATATCTGTGCTCAAACCCCCTACTTTTGTATTGCTTTTGGATCTGGAGAGGAAACTCTGTCCGTGCCACTGGAGGAATCTGCAGGAAGTGACTGTCCTTGTGCTTGTGTGTTGTTTCTTGCACTGGCCTGCAGCAGTGACCACTGGACCTTGAAGAAGAGGAAAAGGAACTATTGAGAGAACTTTTATTTTTGTACAGCAATCACCCAAGGGCTAGGAAAAGAGCTAGCCTCCTGCTGGAGTCTCAGGCACAACAGACTCCACCACCAACCTCCTGCTTCCTCCCTGCGAGGACTGCTGTCTGCTGAGGAGGCTCCTGTGAGTTCCAGGGCCTCTATTTTGCATCAGAGAGAAGAGGGTAAGAAATCAACGCTAACGCATCTTTGCGGGCCGCTGCAGTCGAGAGCGCTGGGAAAATCATCGCGCTGCTGCCGCCGAGGGCCCGCAACCCGAAACCATCGCTGACGCCCCTTTGCGAGCCGCTGCAGCCGAGACGCGCTGGAAAGATCATCGCGCTGCTGTCGCCGCGCACTCGCAACCCTGACAGAAATCATCGCTTCGAGACATCGCAGTGCGGACGCCGTGCGTTCGCCACTTTGATCGCATCACACCGGATTTCGTCGCTCCCTCGCGGAGCGTCTTGTCTTCGCATCGCAACACGATCGCACAGCGCAACAGGATCACCGCATCGACTTCTCCCACGCGGCAAGAAAGTCATCGCATCGGCGGTCCAGCGTGCAGAAGTTTGTCGCATCGTCTCCGCACGCATCCCGCAGATCGGCGCATCATCCTCCCTTGCGGCAAGGATTTCAACGCATCGCCGGCCTCGCGTGCCGAGAATCATCGCTACAACTTCTTTGCGACACTTTGTTGGTTTTGCAACTAAACCCAGGTACTTTGTGAAAGAAAGGGTCGCAGAGACCACTGCTTTGAACTTGAACCTTATTTTTGCAACCTTTGAACTATTTTTGACAGCCCTTCAACAGCTATACTATTTTTGACAGTATTGTGGCTTTTACAGTTATTGGTCTTGTGATAAATCTGCCTTTATATAAAGATACTTATTTTTTATAATAACTACTTGTGTGGTGTCCCTTTGTAGTGTTCCTCATTGTGTTACTGTGTATGATCATAAATGCTTCACACCCTGCCTCTGAGATAAGCCTACCTGCTCGTGCTACGTTACCACAGGGTTGAGCAGGGGTATTAAAGAGGGTAGCCCTCTCACTCTGACTTAGGAAGAAGGGTCCCTACTTGGACAGTGGCCAGCCATTGCCAACTAGAGACCCCCATTTCTAACATTGGTGGTCAGCGGTGAGGATCTGGACTTGCATTTATGATCGCATACAGTAATTATAGTGTACACTACTAGTGAGTGCAGACCATAACGTACCGCATACATTTTTTGAGAATTTTTTTGCTCCTATATTGTGATTGATATTGCCGGTGATTTTTCACCCGCGCACATTTTCTGAGAGTTTTTGGGATCCTATATTGTGATTGATATTGCCGGTGATTTTTCACCCGCGCCCATTTATTGAAAGTTTTGATCCCCTATTGTGATTGATATTGCTGGTGATTTTTCACCCACGCACATTTCTGAGAGTTTTGGGATCCTGTATTGTGATTGATATTGCCGGTGATTTTTCACCCGCGCACATTTATTGAAAGTTTTTGATCCCCTATTGTGATTGATATTGCTGGTGATTTTTCACCCACGCACATTTCTGAGAGTTTTTGGGATCCTGTATTGTGATTGATATTGCCGGTGATTTTTCACCCGCGCACATTTATTGAAAGTTTTTGATCCCCTATTGTGATTGATATTGCTGGTGATTTTTCACCCACGCACATTTCTGAGAATTTTCTAGGATCCTATATTGTGATTGATATTGCCGGTGATTTTTCACCCGCTAACATTTTTTGAGAAGTTTTCTTCTGTCCTTTATTGATATTGCCAGTTATTTCTACAATGGGCAAGCCCAGATCCAATGCCTCAGAAGATCTCTCCTGGGAAGAAGAGAAAATAGAAACCTACAATGCCAAGCAGCTCAAATATTTTTGCAAGCAATTCACAGTCCCTATCACAGGTCTCACTAAGAGGGAGGAGTATTACAAGGCGCTGAAGGCCTGGCTAGAAGCCAGGGATGCCCCTAAGGATCTAGGAGAGCTTGTGGAGGGAGGAGAGCAGCAGGGCGATGTAGTAGACTTAGTAGGAGACCCAGCCCTTTCCAACCCGGGCTCTAGTGTGTCCGCTAAGGGTCTGTCCCCAGAAGAGCTGGAAGACAGGGAGAGAGATAGGCGGCATAATATGGAGATGGCTAAGCTTAAAATGGATGGTCACCGGGACCTAGAGAACAAGAAGTTAGAAATTGAGATCATGAGGATGAAGCTTGAGCATGAGAGAGTATTGAGGGAGTTGGAGATTAAAGCTAAAAGCATGGAAATCTCCCCCTCTGGTGGCAGCGTACCTGTAGTGCACCCTGAGAGTAGGGTGTATATACCCAAGGAGGTTATCAAAGATTTCCACAAAAGTGAAGATATTGGGCAATGGTTTGCCGCTTATGAAGTAGCCATGGTGTCCCACCGGGTCCCTGAGAAGGATTGGGGAGCAGGGTTGTGGGGACGCTTTGTGAGTGAGGGGAGGGATACCTTGTTGGACCTGCCCCCAGAAAGTAGGATGGTTTACGCCCACATGAGGGAAGCGCTGGTGACCCGCTATGGTTTGACCCCTGAGATGTATAGACAGAGGTTTAGAGTCTGTAAGAAGCTAGAGGGTACCACGTGGGTTGAATATGTGTCCTTTTTTTGCAGAGCCATGGAACGCTGGGTAAGAGGTAGCAAAGTAGAAACTTTTGCACAGTTTTATGATTTGGTTGCATGGGAGCATTTATCTAGCAATTGTTTTCCTGAGCTACGCCAGCACCTAATTGATTGCAAGCTGACTAACCCTAGAAAGCTTGCTGAGGAGGCGGACCGCTGGGTGAGCACCCGGGTCCGCAAGGGTCCAGTGGGAGACGTCGCCAAAGGTGGGCAGGGTCCCCAGCAGAGGAGTGGGGGGACAAGGGTCAACAGAGGGAGTTCCCCGAGGGCCCCAAAGTAATCCCCCAGGGAACCCAGCAGTGGTGTCCCAGCCCCCCCAAGAAAGGAGGACCGGGCCCCCACCAGTTAGGCCTGTTCCCAGGGGGCCCCCACGTGTTACAACTGTGGTCAAGTGGGCCACAGATATTTTGATCCCCAGTGCCCCCAAAGGGGGGCCAGTGCACCCCCCGTGCACCACCCCGCCAGATTGCTAGTGTAGCCCTGGGAGAGGAGGAGATGGGTGCCCAAGAGGGGTGGGATCCCGTAGAATTGACCCTTGTCTCATTAGGGGACTTTGAGATGGTCCCCAAGCCTGCACTGCCTGCTAACACTAAAAAATACAGGCAGTGGGTGACCATCAATGGCCATAGGGTGGAGGCTCTAAGAGACACAGGGGCCAGTGTAACTGCTGTCAGCTCCCGGTTGGTGTCCAAAGAGCAGGTTGTCCCCCATGCATTCTACCCAGTAGTGTCCGCCGACAACTCAGAGAGCCAATGCGAGGTGGCTCAGGTTCCCTTTGAGTGGGGGGGGTCTCAGGAACTCTTCAGGTAGCTGTGAGGCCCGCCATGCCTGTAGACTGTCTGCTGGGCAATGATTTAGAGGACTCCCCGTGGGCTACGGTGGAGAGGAAGGCTCACTTAGAGATGTTGGGTCTGCCTGAGTGGGCGTGTGCTACCACGCGGTCCATGGCAGCCAAGGAGGGTGTTGAAAAGGATCTGGAGCCTGAGAGTAGGGCCCAGATCCCTGCCTTAGAGAGAAGGGGCAAGGGGCGCGGGAAGCCGGCCCCCTTGGTTCCCACGGCCCAGGAAGAAGCAGACCCTGAGGGGGATGCCCTGGAGCCTACCGGGGAGCAGATCACCGAACTGGGGGACCTGCCTGAGCTGACCCATTGGCAGCAGGAAGGGGGACCCACCAGGGAGGAATTTTGTGAGCAGCAGAGAGTTTGCCCCTCTCTTGAGGGTATGCGGCGACAGGCTGCAGCCCAGGCAGAAGGTGACATGTCTGGTTCACATCTGATTTATTGGGAGAACAGTCTCCTGTATAGTGAGCCTAAGGTTGCTGAGCCAGGGTCAGCCCGTGTGCTGGTGGTACCCGAGTGCTTCAGAACCTTCCTACTGGGGTTGGCTCATGACATTCCATTGGCAGGACATCTGGGGCAGACCAAGACCTTTGAGAGGCTGGCTGCCCACTTTTATTGGCCCCAGATGCACAAGAGTTCAGACTCTCATTGCAGGACCTGTGAGACTTGCCAGGCAAGTGGGAAGAGTGGGGGGAAGATCAAGGCCCCACTCCAGCCCTTTCCAGTTGTGAGTACCCCATTCGAGCGAGTGGGCATTGACATTGTGGGGCCTCTGGACCCCAAGACAGCCATGGGCAACAGGTTCATCCTGGTCTTGGTGGACCATGCCACCCGGTACCCTGAAGCCATCCCGCTCAGGACAGTGACGGCCCCCGTGGTGGGACGTGCACTGATGGGGATTTTCTCCCGTGTGGGATTCCCCAGAGAGGTGGTGTCTGACAGGGGGACCAACTTCATCTCCCAGTACATGAAGTCTCTGTGGAAGGAGTGTGGGGTAACGTATAAGTTCACCACTCCTTACCACCCCCAAGGTAATGGTCTGGTTGAAAGGTTCAACCGGACCTTGAAGGGCATGATCATGGGCCTAGAAGAGCCCCTGAGGCGTAAGTGGGACGTCCTCTTGCCATGCCTGTTGTTTGCCTACCGGGAGGTGCCACAGAAGTCCTTAGGGTTCAGTCCCTTTGAACTCCTCTATGGCCACCCGGTTAGAGGACCTCTGAGTCTGGTCAAGGAAGGCTGGGAGCAATCTCCCAGGAAACCTCCCCAAGATGTATTTAGCTACATGTTGGCCTTCAGGAACCAGACTCGGCGTTTCAGAAAAATTGCTGAGGCAAATCTGGAAGCCAGCCAAGAAGAAATGAAACGTTGGCACGACCAGAATGCCACTCTGGTCGAATTTCAACCTGGTCAGAAGGTTTGGGTACTGGCCCCAGTGGAGCCTTGTGCGCTCCAAGATAAGTGGACCGGTCCCTTTGAGGTGGTGGAGCGCAAAAGTCCAGTTACCTACTTGGTGGACTTTCAGTCTCCCAGGAACCCCTTGCGGGTCCTGCATGTGAACCGCCTAAAGCCCCACTTTGAGAGGTCTGAAGTGGGCATGCTTCTTGCCACAGATGATGGGGTTGAGGAGGAGAGTGAGCCTCTCCCTGACCTCCTGTGTGCAGAAGAGAAGGATGGGTCAGTGGAGGGTGTGATCCTCTCCACCACACTGACCCCTGAGCAGCAGAGAGATTGTCACCACCTGTTGGGGCAATTTTCTGATTTGTTCTCCCTGGTACCTGGTGTCACTGATTGGTGCGTCCATGAGGTGGATACCGGGGACAGTTCTCCTGTCAAGCACAAGGCTTACAGGGTAACTGACAGGGTCAGGGCTTGCATTAAGGAGGAGGTCTCCAAAATGTTCGCCCTAGGGGTGGTTGAGTCCTCTAGCAGCCCCTGGTCCAGCCCCGTGGTCTTGGTACCAAAAGCTGCGACGCCTGGTGCCACTCCTGAACTTAGGTTCTGTGTGGACTACCGAGGTCTCAATTCGGTCACCAAGACCGACGCGCACCCCATCCCCAGAGCTGATGAGCTCATAGACCGGTTAGGGGCTGCCCGGTACCTCAGCACGTTTGATCTGACGTCTGGGTACTGGCAGATCGCCTTAACGGATGGGGCAAAGGAGAGGTCAGCATTCTCCACACCAGATGGGCACTACCAGTTCCGTGTGATGCCCTTTGGGATGAAGAATGCCCCTGCCACCTTCCAGAGATTGGTCAACCAGGTGTTGGTTGGGCTGGAGGCTTTCAGTGCCGCCTACCTGGATGACATTGCAGTGTTTAGTTCCTCCTGGGAGGACCACTTGCGCCACCTCTGGGAAGTGTTGATGGCGCTGCGCAGAGCAGGCCTCACAATCAAGGCCAGTAAGTGCCAGATTGGGCAGGGTTCTGTGGTGTACTTGGGACACCAGGTGGGGAGCGGCCAGGTGGCGCCCCTGCAGCCCAAGATTGAAACCATCCTGACTTGGGAGCCCCCAAGGACCCAGACCCAGGTGAGGGCCTTCTTAGGACTCACGGGTTATTACAGGAGGTTTGTCAAGGGGTATGGCAACATTGTTGCACCCTTGACTGAGCTGACTTCCAAGAAGCGGCCAAAGATTGTGAACTGGACTGACACCTGTCAGAAAGCCTTTGATGCCCTCAAAACTGCTATGTGTACAGCACCCGTACTCCAGGCGCCCAATTTTGCTAAGGAATTTGTTGTCCAGACAGACGCTTCAGAGCATGGGGTGGGGGCCGTTCTGTCACAGATAAATGAGGAGGGACTAGACCAACCTGTGGCCTTCATCAGTAGGAGGTTACTTCCACGGGAACAGAGGTGGAGTGCAATTGAGCGTGAGGCATTTGCTGTGGTCTGGGCACTGAAGAAGCTGAGACCATACCTGTTTGGGACTCACTTCCGGGTTCAGACAGACCACAGGCCCCTCAGATGGCTGATGCAGATGAGGGGTGAGAATCCCAAGTTGTTGAGGTGGTCCATTTCCCTACAGGGTATGGACTTCACGGTGGAACACCGCCCTGGTACAGAACACGCCAATGCTGATGGTCTGTCCAGATTTTTCCGCCTTAGCGATGAGAACTTCCAAGGGGATGGGTAGTTCTCCCCACATTTCAGCTGGAGGGGACGTGTGTTAGACCTGGCACCATTGGCGTGGGTCTCCCTTCCATTTTTCGCTGTTGTCTCCTCTGTTTTACTGGTGTTAGATGCTCTGGGCGCTGTGCCACTGCCATTCAGTGTCACAGCGCGAATGCTCCCTGTATAAATATGTCTATGTGAATTGGTATATCCCTGATTGGCTTATTTGGGTTACCTGTTAGTCCCTAGTAGTGTGGCCTATGTGTGCCCAGGGCTGGTAAACCAAATGCTGCTGGTGGGCCTGCAGCACTGATGTGTGCCACCCACAGAAGCAGCTTGTAAAGTGTGTCTCAGACCTGCCACTGCAGTGTCTGTGTGCAGTCCAGAACTGCCATCTTGGCTGTGAAGTGCAACCACTTCCCAGCCCCTGAACCTTCCCTTGGCATCCTGTAAGTCGCCCCTCGGGTAGGGTGCATTGTATGTGTAAGGTAGGACATGCCTGGGTGTGTGTAGCATGTCCTGGTAGTGAATTATGCACCATTTCGTTTTTCACTACTGTAAGGCTACCTGTTCCTCATAGGCTAGAATGGGCAGTTTGACTATTACATGCTATAGTCCTAACTGACCCCAGGGACATGGTAGAAAAACGAATTTAGTATGCCTGAGCTCAGAATATTAAAATACACCTTTTAGTGAAGTTTATTTTTATATTCTGTGTTTGAAAATACCACTTTTAGAAAGTAGGTATTTTCTTGCCTAAGCCTTCCAGTGTGCTCTGCCGTTATGTGTATTGGCTGTCTGGTTTTAGAGGGGCAGGACAGGCTGAGTCAGACCTTGGTGGAATAGAGAGATCTGCATTTAGAGTGTGGGGAAGGGTGGCTCTTTGATCTGAATAGGGCTGTGCCTGGCAAGGTGAATGCTGGCTCCACCTCCCACTGTGTGTCTGCTAGCAGACCCCCTCTTTCTGAAAGGAAGGATGCAGCCTGGTAAACAAAGTGCTCCAGGCCTGAGCAGAACTGGTTCTGGCTAGGTTCAGGGACTGGTAGCTTCAAGGATCAAAGGCTTTTGGGGTATAAATATCTGTGCTCAAACCCCCTACTTTTGTATTGCTTTTGGATCTGGAGAGGAAACTCTGTCCGTGCCACTGGAGGAATCTGCAGGAAGTGACTGTCCTTGTGCTTGTGTGTTGTTTCTTGCACTGGCCTGCAGCAGTGACCACTGGACCTTGAAGAAGAGGAAAAGGAACTATTGAGAGAACTTTTATTTTTGTACAGCAATCACCCAAGGGCTAGGAAAAGAGCTAGCCTCCTGCTGGAGTCTCAGGCACAACAGACTCCACCACCAACCTCCTGCTTCCTCCCTGCGAGGACTGCTGTCTGCTGAGGAGGCTCCTGTGAGTTCCAGGGCCTCTATTTTGCATCAGAGAGAAGAGGGTAAGAAATCAACGCTAACGCATCTTTGCGGGCCGCTGCAGTCGAGAGCGCTGGGAAAATCATCGCGCTGCTGCCGCCGAGGGCCCGCAACCCGAAACCATCGCTGACGCCCCTTTGCGAGCCGCTGCAGCCGAGACGCGCTGGAAAGATCATCGCGCTGCTGTCGCCGCGCACTCGCAACCCTGACAGAAATCATCGCTTCGAGACATCGCAGTGCGGACGCCGTGCGTTCGCCACTTTGATCGCATCACACCGGATTTCGTCGCTCCCTCGCGGAGCGTCTTGTCTTCGCATCGCAACACGATCGCACAGCGCAACAGGATCACCGCATCGACTTCTCCCACGCGGCAAGAAAGTCATCGCATCGGCGGTCCAGCGTGCAGAAGTTTGTCGCATCGTCTCCGCACGCATCCCGCAGATCGGCGCATCATCCTCCCTTGCGGCAAGGATTTCAACGCATCGCCGGCCTCGCGTGCCGAGAATCATCGCTACAACTTCTTTGCGACACTTTGTTGGTTTTGCAACTAAACCCAGGTACTTTGTGAAAGAAAGGGTCGCAGAGACCACTGCTTTGAACTTGAACCTTATTTTTGCAACCTTTGAACTATTTTTGACAGCCCTTCAACAGCTATACTATTTTTGACAGTATTGTGGCTTTTACAGTTATTGGTCTTGTGATAAATCTGCCTTTATATAAAGATACTTATTTTTTATAATAACTACTTGTGTGGTGTCCCTTTGTAGTGTTCCTCATTGTGTTACTGTGTATGATCATAAATGCTTCACACCCTGCCTCTGAGATAAGCCTACCTGCTCGTGCTACGTTACCACAGGGTTGAGCAGGGGTATTAAAGAGGGTAGCCCTCTCACTCTGACTTAGGAAGAAGGGTCCCTACTTGGACAGTGGCCAGCCATTGCCAACTAGAGACCCCCATTTCTAACATTGGTGGTCAGCGGTGAGGATCTGGACTTGCATTTATGATCGCATACAGTAATTATAGTGTACACTACTAGTGAGTGCAGACCATAACGTACCGCATACATTTTTTGAGAATTTTTTTTGCTCCTATATTGTGATTGATATTGCCGGTGATTTTTCACCCGCGCACATTTTCTGAGAGTTTTTGGGATCCTATATTGTGATTGATATTGCCGGTGATTTTTCACCCGCGCCCATTTATTGAAAGTTTTGATCCCCTATTGTGATTGATATTGCTGGTGATTTTTCACCCACGCACATTTCTGAGAGTTTTTGGGATCCTGTATTGTGATTGATATTGCCGGTGATTTTTCACCCGCGCACATTTATTGAAAGTTTTGATCCCCTATTGTGATTGATATTGCTGGTGATTTTTCACCCACGCACATTTCTGAGAGTTTTTGGGATCCTGTATTGTGATTGATATTGCCGGTGATTTTTCACCCGCGCACATTTATTGAAAGTTTTTGATCCCCTATTGTGATTGATATTGCTGGTGATTTTTCACCCACGCACATTTCTGAGAATTTTCTAGGATCCTATATTGTGATTGATATTGCCGGTGATTTTTCACCCGCTAACATTTTTTGAGAAGTTTTCTTCTGTCCTTTATTGATATTGCCAGTTATTTCTACAATGGGCAAGCCCAGATCCAATGCCTCAGAAGATCTCTCCTGGGAAGAAGAGAAAATAGAAACCTACAATGCCAAGCAGCTCAAATATTTTTGCAAGCAATTCACAGTCCCTATCACAGGTCTCACTAAGAGGGAGGAGTATTACAAGGCGCTGAAGGCCTGGCTAGAAGCCAGGGATGCCCCTAAGGATCTAGGAGAGCTTGTGGAGGGAGGAGAGCAGCAGGGCGATGTAGTAGACTTAGTAGGAGACCCAGCCCTTTCCAACCCGGGCTCTAGTGTGTCCGCTAAGGGTCTGTCCCCAGAAGAGCTGGAAGACAGGGAGAGAGATAGGCGGCATAATATGGAGATGGCTAAGCTTAAAATGGATGGTCACCGGGACCTAGAGAACAAGAAGTTAGAAATTGAGATCATGAGGATGAAGCTTGAGCATGAGAGAGTATTGAGGGAGTTGGAGATTAAAGCTAAAAGCATGGAAATCTCCCCCTCTGGTGGCAGCGTACCTGTAGTGCACCCTGAGAGTAGGGTGTATATACCCAAGGAGGTTATCAAAGATTTCCACAAAAGTGAAGATATTGGGCAATGGTTTGCCGCTTATGAAGTAGCCATGGTGTCCCACCGGGTCCCTGAGAAGGATTGGGGAGCAGGGTTGTGGGGACGCTTTGTGAGTGAGGGGAGGGATACCTTGTTGGACCTGCCCCCAGAAAGTAGGATGGTTTACGCCCACATGAGGGAAGCGCTGGTGACCCGCTATGGTTTGACCCCTGAGATGTATAGACAGAGGTTTAGAGTCTGTAAGAAGCTAGAGGGTACCACGTGGGTTGAATATGTGTCCTTTTTTTGCAGAGCCATGGAACGCTGGGTAAGAGGTAGCAAAGTAGAAACTTTTGCACAGTTTTATGATTTGGTTGCATGGGAGCATTTATCTAGCAATTGTTTTCCTGAGCTACGCCAGCACCTAATTGATTGCAAGCTGACTAACCCTAGAAAGCTTGCTGAGGAGGCGGACCGCTGGGTGAGCACCCGGGTCCGCAAGGGTCCAGTGGGAGACGTCGCCAAAGGTGGGCAGGGTCCCCAGCAGAGGAGTGGGGGGGACAAGGGTCAACAGAGGGAGTTCCCCGAGGGCCCCAAAGTAATCCCCCAGGGAACCCAGCAGTGGTGTCCCAGCCCCCCCAAGAAAGGAGGACCGGGCCCCCACCAGTTAGGCCTGTTCCCAGGGGGCCCCCACGTGTTACAACTGTGGTCAAGTGGGCCACAGATATTTTGATCCCCAGTGCCCCCAAAGGGGAGCCAGTGCACCCCCCGTGCACCACCCCGCCAGATTGCTAGTGTAGCCCTGGGAGAGGAGGAGATGGGTGCCCAAGAGGGGTGGGATCCCGTAGAATTGACCCTTGTCTCATTAGGGGACTTTGAGATGGTCCCCAAGCCTGCACTGCCTGCTAACACTAAAAAATACAGGCAGTGGGTGACCATCAATGGCCATAGGGTGGAGGCTCTAAGAGACACAGGGGCCAGTGTAACTGCTGTCAGCTCCCGGTTGGTGTCCAAAGAGCAGGTTGTCCCCCATGCATTCTACCCAGTAGTGTCCGCCGACAACTCAGAGAGCCAATGCGAGGTGGCTCAGGTTCCCTTTGAGTGGGGGGGGTCTCAGGAACTCTTCAGGTAGCTGTGAGGCCCGCCATGCCTGTAGACTGTCTGCTGGGCAATGATTTAGAGGACTCCCCGTGGGCTACGGTGGAGAGGAAGGCTCACTTAGAGATGTTGGGTCTGCCTGAGTGGGCGTGTGCTACCACGCGGTCCATGGCAGCCAAGGAGGGTGTTGAAAAGGATCTGGAGCCTGAGAGTAGGGCCCAGATCCCTGCCTTAGAGAGAAGGGGCAAGGGGCGCGGGAAGCCGGCCCCCTTGGTTCCCACGGCCCAGGAAGAAGCAGACCCTGAGGGGGATGCCCTGGAGCCTACCGGGGAGCAGATCACCGAACTGGGGGACCTGCCTGAGCTGACCCATTGGCAGCAGGAAGGGGGACCCACCAGGGAGGAATTTTGTGAGCAGCAGAGAGTTTGCCCCTCTCTTGAGGGTATGCGGCGACAGGCTGCAGCCCAGGCAGAAGGTGACATGTCTGGTTCACATCTGATTTATTGGGAGAACAGTCTCCTGTATAGTGAGCCTAAGGTTGCTGAGCCAGGGTCAGCCCGTGTGCTGGTGGTACCCGAGTGCTTCAGAACCTTCCTACTGGGGTTGGCTCATGACATTCCATTGGCAGGACATCTGGGGCAGACCAAGACCTTTGAGAGGCTGGCTGCCCACTTTTATTGGCCCCAGATGCACAAGAGTTCAGACTCTCATTGCAGGACCTGTGAGACTTGCCAGGCAAGTGGGAAGAGTGGGGGGAAGATCAAGGCCCCACTCCAGCCCTTTCCAGTTGTGAGTACCCCATTCGAGCGAGTGGGCATTGACATTGTGGGGCCTCTGGACCCCAAGACAGCCATGGGCAACAGGTTCATCCTGGTCTTGGTGGACCATGCCACCCGGTACCCTGAAGCCATCCCGCTCAGGACAGTGACGGCCCCCGTGGTGGGACGTGCACTGATGGGGATTTTCTCCCGTGTGGGATTCCCCAGAGAGGTGGTGTCTGACAGGGGGACCAACTTCATCTCCCAGTACATGAAGTCTCTGTGGAAGGAGTGTGGGGTAACGTATAAGTTCACCACTCCTTACCACCCCCAAGGTAATGGTCTGGTTGAAAGGTTCAACCGGACCTTGAAGGGCATGATCATGGGCCTAGAAGAGCCCCTGAGGCGTAAGTGGGACGTCCTCTTGCCATGCCTGTTGTTTGCCTACCGGGAGGTGCCACAGAAGTCCTTAGGGTTCAGTCCCTTTGAACTCCTCTATGGCCACCCGGTTAGAGGACCTCTGAGTCTGGTCAAGGAAGGCTGGGAGCAATCTCCCAGGAAACCTCCCCAAGATGTATTTAGCTACATGTTGGCCTTCAGGAACCAGACTCGGCGTTTCAGAAAAATTGCTGAGGCAAATCTGGAAGCCAGCCAAGAAGAAATGAAACGTTGGCACGACCAGAATGCCACTCTGGTCGAATTTCAACCTGGTCAGAAGGTTTGGGTACTGGCCCCAGTGGAGCCTTGTGCGCTCCAAGATAAGTGGACCGGTCCCTTTGAGGTGGTGGAGCGCAAAAGTCCAGTTACCTACTTGGTGGACTTTCAGTCTCCCAGGAACCCCTTGCGGGTCCTGCATGTGAACCGCCTAAAGCCCCACTTTGAGAGGTCTGAAGTGGGCATGCTTCTTGCCACAGATGATGGGGTTGAGGAGGAGAGTGAGCCTCTCCCTGACCTCCTGTGTGCAGAAGAGAAGGATGGGTCAGTGGAGGGTGTGATCCTCTCCACCACACTGACCCCTGAGCAGCAGAGAGATTGTCACCACCTGTTGGGGCAATTTTCTGATTTGTTCTCCCTGGTACCTGGTGTCACTGATTGGTGCGTCCATGAGGTGGATACCGGGGACAGTTCTCCTGTCAAGCACAAGGCTTACAGGGTAACTGACAGGGTCAGGGCTTGCATTAAGGAGGAGGTCTCCAAAATGTTCGCCCTAGGGGTGGTTGAGTCCTCTAGCAGCCCCTGGTCCAGCCCCGTGGTCTTGGTACCAAAAGCTGCGACGCCTGGTGCCACTCCTGAACTTAGGTTCTGTGTGGACTACCGAGGTCTCAATTCGGTCACCAAGACCGACGCGCACCCCATCCCCAGAGCTGATGAGCTCATAGACCGGTTAGGGGCTGCCCGGTACCTCAGCACGTTTGATCTGACGTCTGGGTACTGGCAGATCGCCTTAACGGATGGGGCAAAGGAGAGGTCAGCATTCTCCACACCAGATGGGCACTACCAGTTCCGTGTGATGCCCTTTGGGATGAAGAATGCCCCTGCCACCTTCCAGAGATTGGTCAACCAGGTGTTGGTTGGGCTGGAGGCTTTCAGTGCCGCCTACCTGGATGACATTGCAGTGTTTAGTTCCTCCTGGGAGGACCACTTGCGCCACCTCTGGGAAGTGTTGATGGCGCTGCGCAGAGCAGGCCTCACAATCAAGGCCAGTAAGTGCCAGATTGGGCAGGGTTCTGTGGTGTACTTGGGACACCAGGTGGGGAGCGGCCAGGTGGCGCCCCTGCAGCCCAAGATTGAAACCATCCTGACTTGGGAGCCCCCAAGGACCCAGACCCAGGTGAGGGCCTTCTTAGGACTCACGGGTTATTACAGGAGGTTTGTCAAGGGGTATGGCAACATTGTTGCACCCTTGACTGAGCTGACTTCCAAGAAGCGGCCAAAGATTGTGAACTGGACTGACACCTGTCAGAAAGCCTTTGATGCCCTCAAAACTGCTATGTGTACAGCACCCGTACTCCAGGCGCCCAATTTTGCTAAGGAATTTGTTGTCCAGACAGACGCTTCAGAGCATGGGGTGGGGGCCGTTCTGTCACAGATAAATGAGGAGGGACTAGACCAACCTGTGGCCTTCATCAGTAGGAGGTTACTTCCACGGGAACAGAGGTGGAGTGCAATTGAGCGTGAGGCATTTGCTGTGGTCTGGGCACTGAAGAAGCTGAGACCATACCTGTTTGGGACTCACTTCCGGGTTCAGACAGACCACAGGCCCCTCAGATGGCTGATGCAGATGAGGGGTGAGAATCCCAAGTTGTTGAGGTGGTCCATTTCCCTACAGGGTATGGACTTCACGGTGGAACACCGCCCTGGTACAGAACACGCCAATGCTGATGGTCTGTCCAGATTTTTCCGCCTTAGCGATGAGAACTTCCAAGGGGATGGGTAGTTCTCCCCACATTTCAGCTGGAGGGGACGTGTGTTAGACCTGGCACCATTGGCGTGGGTCTCCCTTCCATTTTTCGCTGTTGTCTCCTCTGTTTTACTGGTGTTAGATGCTCTGGGCGCTGTGCCACTGCCATTCAGTGTCACAGCGCGAATGCTCCCTGTATAAATATGTCTATGTGAATTGGTATATCCCTGATTGGCTTATTTGGGTTACCTGTTAGTCCCTAGTAGTGTGGCCTATGTGTGCCCAGGGCTGGTAAACCAAATGCTGCTGGTGGGCCTGCAGCACTGATGTGTGCCACCCACAGAAGCAGCTTGTAAAGTGTGTCTCAGACCTGCCACTGCAGTGTCTGTGTGCAGTCCAGAACTGCCATCTTGGCTGTGAAGTGCAACCACTTCCCAGCCCCTGAACCTTCCCTTGGCATCCTGTAAGTCGCCCCTCGGGTAGGGTGCATTGTATGTGTAAGGTAGGACATGCCTGGGTGTGTGTAGCATGTCCTGGTAGTGAATTATGCACCATTTCGTTTTTCACTACTGTAAGGCTACCTGTTCCTCATAGGCTAGAATGGGCAGTTTGACTATTACATGCTATAGTCCTAACTGACCCCAGGGACATGGTAGAAAAACGAATTTAGTATGCCTGAGCTCAGAATATTAAAATACACCTTTTAGTGAAGTTTATTTTTATATTCTGTGTTTGAAAATACCACTTTTAGAAAGTAGGTATTTTCTTGCCTAAGCCTTCCAGTGTGCTCTGCCGTTATGTGTATTGGCTGTCTGGTTTTAGAGGGGCAGGACAGGCTGAGTCAGACCTTGGTGGAATAGAGAGATCTGCATTTAGAGTGTGGGGAAGGGTGGCTCTTTGATCTGAATAGGGCTGTGCCTGGCAAGGTGAATGCTGGCTCCACCTCCCACTGTGTGTCTGCTAGCAGACCCCCTCTTTCTGAAAGGAAGGATGCAGCCTGGTAAACAAAGTGCTCCAGGCCTGAGCAGAACTGGTTCTGGCTAGGTTCAGGGACTGGTAGCTTCAAGGATCAAAGGCTTTTGGGGTATAAATATCTGTGCTCAAACCCCCTACTTTTGTATTGCTTTTGGATCTGGAGAGGAAACTCTGTCCGTGCCACTGGAGGAATCTGCAGGAAGTGACTGTCCTTGTGCTTGTGTGTTGTTTCTTGCACTGGCCTGCAGCAGTGACCACTGGACCTTGAAGAAGAGGAAAAGGAACTATTGAGAGAACTTTTATTTTTGTACAGCAATCACCCAAGGGCTAGGAAAAGAGCTAGCCTCCTGCTGGAGTCTCAGGCACAACAGACTCCACCACCAACCTCCTGCTTCCTCCCTGCGAGGACTGCTGTCTGCTGAGGAGGCTCCTGTGAGTTCCAGGGCCTCTATTTTGCATCAGAGAGAAGAGGGTAAGAAATCAACGCTAACGCATCTTTGCGGGCCGCTGCAGTCGAGAGCGCTGGGAAAATCATCGCGCTGCTGCCGCCGAGGGCCCGCAACCCGAAACCATCGCTGACGCCCCTTTGCGAGCCGCTGCAGCCGAGACGCGCTGGAAAGATCATCGCGCTGCTGTCGCCGCGCACTCGCAACCCTGACAGAAATCATCGCTTCGAGACATCGCAGTGCGGACGCCGTGCGTTCGCCACTTTGATCGCATCACACCGGATTTCGTCGCTCCCTCGCGGAGCGTCTTGTCTTCGCATCGCAACACGATCGCACAGCGCAACAGGATCACCGCATCGACTTCTCCCACGCGGCAAGAAAGTCATCGCATCGGCGGTCCAGCGTGCAGAAGTTTGTCGCATCGTCTCCGCACGCATCCCGCAGATCGGCGCATCATCCTCCCTTGCGGCAAGGATTTCAACGCATCGCCGGCCTCGCGTGCCGAGAATCATCGCTACAACTTCTTTGCGACACTTTGTTGGTTTTGCAACTAAACCCAGGTACTTTGTGAAAGAAAGGGTCGCAGAGACCACTGCTTTGAACTTGAACCTTATTTTTGCAACCTTTGAACTATTTTTGACAGCCCTTCAACAGCTATACTATTTTTGACAGTATTGTGGCTTTTACAGTTATTGGTCTTGTGATAAATCTGCCTTTATATAAAGATACTTATTTTTTATAATAACTACTTGTGTGGTGTCCCTTTGTAGTGTTCCTCATTGTGTTACTGTGTATGATCATAAATGCTTCACACCCTGCCTCTGAGATAAGCCTACCTGCTCGTGCTACGTTACCACAGGGTTGAGCAGGGGTATTAAAGAGGGTAGCCCTCTCACTCTGACTTAGGAAGAAGGGTCCCTACTTGGACAGTGGCCAGCCATTGCCAACTAGAGACCCCCATTTCTAACAAGTACCAGCACTCGCTTCTCAGCAGAACTGCTATACTTTTAACAAGACAATACCTCACTTGCTTCTCAGCAGAACTGCTATACTTTTTGATGGGACAGAACCCACACTCGCTTCTCAGCAGAACTGCCATACTTTTAATGGCAGGCTACTGATATTTGCGTCTCACCAGGAGTGCTATATTTTGGATGGGACGGTACCAGCACTTCCTTCTCAGCTGGGCTGCTGCACTTTTAAACGACAGTACCACTACTTCCTTTTTGACAGGACAGCTACACTTTTAAAGGACAAGACAGTATCGGCACTCAGTTCTCTGCAGGGCTGCTACACCTCTAAAGGATAGTACCGGTACTCGATTATCAGCATGATCGTTAAACTTTTAACGGACAGTACTGACACTTCCTTCTCGCAGGACTGCTGCACTTTTAAAGGAGAGTACCAGCAGTTGCTTCTCAACAGAACTTTTTACACTTTGAAAGAGATTGTACCGCAATCGCTTTTTGCCAGGACTGCTACATCTTTAAAGGACAGTTCCGGTACTCGCGTCTCAGTGGGACTGCTATACTTTTGATGGGACAATATAGAGACTCACTTCTGTGCAAGTCTTCTAAACTTTTGATGGGACAGTACAGGCACTCACTTCTGGGCAGGACTCGTATACTTTTATTGTGACAGTACTGACACTCTCTTCTCAGCAGGACTGCTATACTTTTAATGGAAACGTACCGACACTCGCTTCTCACCAGGACTTCTGTACTTTTAATGGCAACGTACCGACACTCGCTTCTCACTAGGACTTCTATACTTTTAATGGCAATGTACTGACACTCGCTTCTCACTAGGACTCCTATACTTTTAATGGCAATGTACCGACACTCGCTTCTCACCAGGACCCCCTATACTTTTAATGGCAACATACCGACACTCGCTTCTCACCAAGACTCCTGTACTTTTAATGGCAATGTACTGACACTTGCTTCTCACTAGGACTCCTATACTTTTAATGGCAATGTACCAACACTCGCTTCTCACTAGGACTCCTATACTTTTAATGGCCATGTACCGACACTCGCTTCTCACCAAGACTCCTATACTTTTAATGGCAACATACCGACACTCGCTTCTCACCAAGACTCCTATACTTTTAATGGTAATGTATCAACACTTGTGTCTCACCACGACTTCTATACTTTTAATGGCAACGTACGGACACTCGCTTCTCACCAGGACTTCTATACTTTTAATGGCCATGTACCGACACTCGCTTCTCACCAGGACCCCTTATACTTTTAATGGCAATGTATCAACACTCGCTTTTCGCCAAGACTCCTATACTTTTAATGGCAATGTATCGACACTCACGTCTCACCAGGACTTCTATACTTTTAATGGCAATGTATCGACACTCGTGTCTCACCAGGACTTCTATACTTTTAATGGCAATGTATCGACAATCGCTTCTCACTAGGACTCCTATACTTTTAATGGCAATGTACTGACACTCGCTTCTCACTAGGACTCCTATACTTTTAATGGCCATGTACCGACACTCGCTTCTCACCAAGACTCCTATACTTTTAATGGCAATGTACCGACACTCGCTTCTCACTAGGACTCCTATACTTTTAATGGCAACATACCGACACTCGCTTCTCACTAGGACTCCTATACTTTTAATGGCCATGTACCGACACTCGCTTCTCACCAAGACTCCTATACTTTTAATGGTAATGTATCGACACTTGTGTCTCACCACGACTTCTATACTTTTAATGGCAACGTACGGACACTCGCTTCTCACCAGGACTTCTATACTTTTAATGGCAATGTACCGACACTCGCTTCTCACCAGGACCCCTTATACTTTTAATGGCAATGTACCGACACTCGCTTTTCGCCAAGACTCCTATACTTTTAATGGCAATGTATCGACACTCACATCTCACCAGGACTTCTATACTTTTAATGGCAATGTATCGACACTCGTGTCTCACCAGGACTCCTATACTTTTAATGGCAATGTATCGACAATCGCTTCTCACCAGGACTGCTATACTTTTAATGGTAATGTATCGACACTCGTGTCTCACCAGGACTTCTATACTTTTAACTGCAACGTACGGACACTCGCTTCTCACCAGGACTGCTATACTTTTAATGGCAATGTACTGACACTCACTTCTGACCAGGACTGCTATACTTTTGATTGGACGGTACCTAAACTCACTTATCAGCGCAGGACTGCTATACTTTTGATGCAACAGTATCGGCACTCACTTCTGGGTAGGGCATGCCATACTTTTAATGGGTCAGTACTGGCACTTTGATGGGACAGTACTCACACTCACTTCTGGGCAGGATTGCTATACTTTTAATGAGAATATCCCGGCACTCTCTTCTGGGCAGGACTGCTATACCTTTGATGGGACAGTATAGGCAGTCACTTTTGGGCAGGGCTTCTATACTTTTGATGGGACAGTACGGGCACTCACTTTTGGGCACGACTGCTTTACTCTTGATGGGACAGTACCAGCACTCACTTTTGGGCAGGACCGCTTTACTTTTAATGGGACAGTACCAGCACTCAATTCTGGGCAGGACTACTTTACTTTTGATGGGACAGTACCAGCACTCACTGCTGGGCAGGACCGCTTTACTTTTGATGGGACAGTACCAACACTCACTGCTGGGCAGGACTGCTTTACTTTTGATGGGACAGTCCCAGCACTCACTTCTGGGCAGGACTGATAGACTTTTGATGGACAGTACTGACACTCGCTGCTCTCGGGACTGCTATACATTTGACGGGACAGTACCAGCACTGCTGCGCAGGACTTCTATACTTTTAAAGGATAGTACCGGCACTCACTTCTCTCGGGACTGCTATACTTTTGATGGGACAGTACTAGCATTCCTGCGCAGGCCTGCTTTACTTTTAAAGGACAGTACCGGCACTAATTTCCGGACAGGACTCGTAAACTTTCCAAGAGACCGTACCGGTTCTTGCTTCTCACTAGAACTGTTTTCTTCCCACGACCCGGACAGTATCAGAACTGGCGGTCAGGGCCACTATATTTAAAAGGGACAGTAATAACAAGCGTTGGCTGTATTTTAATGGGACAGAGCACATACGGCGTTGAAGTAATCTATTGGTAAGTACCGGCTTCTCTTTTTCCATTACGTCTGGGTCTTGTGTGCGATGTGTCGCGTACACACGGTAGAATCTGCGTAAAATATAGCGCTCAGTATTTCGCGTTCCCAGCCGGGGACGCACGCCCTGTCACTGTACAGCGCACACTGCGAGAAGGGAACGTGTACTTCTGTACCTGCCTGCCATGTGACCTAACGTCCTCTGGGGGGCGTGGTCTGCCCTGCGATCATGAAACACAGAAGCGCTCAGCAGCAGCCTTGTGTGCGGAGGAGGAGAGGGACACGAATCTGAGCCCTGGTGACGTAGCAGGGGAGAAAGTATAACTCGGGCCCCAAATTTGGGAAAAGTTTCTCTGGAGCTGCGGCTGGGCGGGCACCTCTGGCAGCGGGCGGCTGAAGACGGGGAGGTGAGCTGCGCCACGCCCGGGACTGAGCGCACTGTGGACACAGAGGAAGCGTCAGGGGGAGCGCTGAGAGCGGATCCGGTAGCAGGTGCGCCGGAGGTGAGCGCCTCTACTCCGCGCACAGCGCCCACCCACCTGTGTGCGTTGTTACTGGTGTGTATGCGCTCACAGGTACACTAAGGGTGTGGAGTTAACCCCCGGTGCTCGGGGTCTGCTGGGTCCTGATCGTTCAGTGGCACAAACGCCTACCTGTGCTATACGTGTGTATCTGAGTGGCGCACTGACTCTCTTCGTGTGTGTACAAGTATTTCTTAGTGAGTTGCACGTGTGTTCTGTGTGTAATTACGTGCTTTCTATCTGTGTGCTTTGTGTTTGTATGGATGTACGGCGTGTGTGTGTGTGTACACACAAAGAATGCAGGGGAGGGGCGCCATCTCTCCTGCTTAAGGTTACCCAAAGCGTACTTCGGTACCACGGCTCCGTGCAGGCTCCACCCGCACCCAGTCACCAGCAACGACTCACTCTAGGGACCACTCAAACCACCCACTCTGAACGGCCTACACTGGAGCCACTTCAGGCCAGGGTGCCTGGTCTTCAAGGCCTGCCGAGTGAGCCCTGTCCAGAGCCCTATGGGCAGCCCCCCCCCGCCCCCCTCCACCAACCAGGCTGAAAATAACAACACGACCTCAGGTCAGTTCATCACCAGAAGTCAGGAGTCACCAGATGACCGATAACCCACAGAGACACTAACAACGCTAATGAAACAAGCATTTCCACATATATATATATATATATCCAGGTAATGGAATGCCAGCCTTCCCACCCACACATCAGGCGTGTTCCATGGACCCCAGCAGTTCGGTTAAGATCTCGGTGTACACGTTTATTGTGTGTGAGTGTGAGGGAGGGGTTGATCTAAAATTGTGTTTTATGTGTATGCAAGTTTGTTTTAAATATCTGTGTGATGTTACATGTCAGTGACAATGTACCATTGGTTGGTGTGTATGTGCGTGTTTTGTGTGGTATGTGTGCACAAGTATGTCATATGTCTGTATACACCAGTACATTTTTGTGTGCACTAGTGTGGTTTGTTTGTCTGTCCTTATCTACCTGAACATGAAGCAATGCACCACAGTAGTGCAGCAGAGTGCACCGTGATATTGGTTCGCACTGTAGCACACCTACGTTCTGATGCACAGTCTGCATACATTGTGTTTGCTGCCACCCTTTTGTGTTTGTTGCCGCCCTTTTATGTTTGTTGCCGCCCTTTCCTCACTCGTGCTGGTACCTTTGGTATTTGTATATTGTAGCGTGTTCCCTCGTGTGCTCTGATGTGGGTAAAAGTGACATTCTAGTGCTATAAAAACAGAAAATAGGTGTGCTCTCCTTTATCTGTGCGTATGTGTGCATGTATATACAGTTACATGTGTATCTGTGCGTGTGTGTGCATGTATATACAGTTACATGTGTATCTGTGCGTATGTGTGCATGTATATACAGTTACATGTGTATCTGTGCGTATGTGTGCATGTATATACAGTTACATGTGTATCTGTGCGGTGTGTACATCTTTGTCACTCTGTGTAAGTGTGAGTCCGTTCGTGCATTTATACAAGTGTACACTGAAATTGTGCATTTGTGTACCTGCGATATTGGTCTCAGTATATGCATGTGTGTGCTTGGATGTAATGCTGCATACAAGAGTTTTCTGTGTGAATGTATGTAAGTGGAAAGTAGATTTCTGGGTTTGTATGTGGCAGTGTCTGTGCATGTGTGTGCTCTGTCTGTATTTGTGTTTACATTTTTGTGCATATTCGTGACTGTGCGTTGTCTTGGTGCTGTTTGCATGATCTATGGTGCTTTATGTGTATCTGACTTGGATCATTCAGAGTGCATCTGCATGTGTGCACTCCTCTTATGACCTCTGTATGTCCGAGTGTACACACACGTGTTGTGTGTTTGAAGTTACAAGCATGTTCAGTGATTTGCTCTGGGTTTAAAGAGGCGGGTGACTTCCAGCCTCCGAAGACACTGACCCCACTTTTGGAATGCAAGTACCCCAAGGGCCTCAGTCTTAAGCAGCATGGGTGCATGCATCTCATGACCTCTGTATGTCGGAGTGTACACACACGTGTTGTGTGTTTGAAGTTACAAGCATGTTCAGTGATTTGCTCTGGGTTTAAAGAGGCGGGTGACTTCCAGCCTCCGAAGACACTGACCCCACTTTTGGAATGCAAGTACCCCAAGGCCCCCAGTCTTAAACAGCATGGGTGCATCTGCATGTGTGCATGTATCTCCGGACCTCTGTATGTCGGAGTGTACACACGTGTGTTGTGTGTTTGAAGTTACAAGCATGGTCAGTGATTTGCTCAGGGTTTAAAGATGGCGGGTGATTTCCAGCCTCCGAAGACACTGACCCCACTTTTGGAATGCAAGTACCCCAAGGGCCTCAGTCTTAAGCAGCATGGGTGCATGTGCACCCAGAGATTTACAGCCTTTCATAGCTGCAGATTTGCAAACTTCCAGAATTCAGAAAGCTCTGCCAGGCTTACTCCTGGAAAACTTCTGTGAATTTCCTTTTCTCACACCCAAGTACAGGTGCGTGTTCTGGCTAAAATCTGCACCCACTGTATGCATACAGTTGCTAACTCTTTTCTCACTTTGTTTTTTTAATGTTCTTGTAGAGAGATCCTTTACCCTAACTACACCCCTCCCAAATGGAATATTCCATTTCACTCCCCTCCAGGAAAGGGACTTAATCCTGCACTTGACAGGACCGAATGCCTTATTTAGAGGTGGGCAGAGAGGGACATCGCCAAAAAGTGTAAGATGCCCCTTCCATCGTAAGAAGAGTGCATTGTTGTCATTGACACCCTAAATTCACCAGACTGGTCAGCAGCCATTTTGTAGGGAGATGTCCCACTCCACCACACTCTAACTGAGGCCCTAACACTCCCACCTTTTCCTGGGGTGGAACTGGTTGGAAAATGCTCCCCAAAGTGTCAGTTTCTGGGTGGGTGCACATTTTCGGGACATTCTTGCCCTGGACCACCCGCTCTCGACCCACGGGAGTAGATTTATTTACTCACATGGAAACCTACGTGTGAGTAAATTCATTTGCTAGCTTTCCACAATGGAAAAGTGTTTTGAACACCTGTATCGGGCTATTTATATGTATAAATGTGGGGTACGCACACTCCAGTACTAAAAATTTAGAACAAGGCCTGTGAATGTCTAAACACCAGTTATAAAGAGGCAGGCAGGCCTTTGCAGTGCACCCTCCATGAGAAATAAAGGCAAATAGCTAGTGTGTGTAGTGTGTGTGTACCTACACGTTTTTGTGATCACATCGTGTTTTTTGTGTATCTGTGTCATTTTTATTGTCATTTTTTTCTAAAAGAAGCTGCGTTTGTCAACAATGCAGCACAGTTTTCTTTATTTCACTAACACCCCAGGCTGTATGTTTTTTGTCAGTCTGGATTGTGTACGTTGGAAAGGCTGCCTTTCGAGGGCTGCTGCCATTTTAAAGTAAACTGATGCAGTGGCTTGCCAGTCAACAGGTGTGGGGGTATGTTTTGTGGGACCTCCCCTGGCAGGCTTCACACAAATGCCTACAGACTGGGTTTGTATGCATGTTCCCCTGTCTTCACTGTCACACGTCCACAGTCTCTGTTGCTGCTCACAGCTAGCCAGATTTCTGCTTGCTCCTGGCAAGCTATGGATTCTTGGGGGAAACCCCAAGACTTTCCATTATAGCTAAAGTGTGTCAGCCCTATGTAAGAAAATCTGGAAACCGCTTAATTATATTTTTATGAAACTGCAGTATTTTATTTTGCATTTAATACGTTTACAAATAAATCCTAACCAGTCATCCAGGGGTACAGTGTGTCCCTAAGCTCGTGTGTCTGCTGATAGCAACTATGGCATGATAAATTATAACTTGATATGACGTTTCATGCAACGCTTCTGTGTTTCTAAGCGCTGTATATAAAGAATACATGTTGCTATTAATGGCAGTTCGTTTGCAGCCTCGGAAGGATGAAGGCCGAGTCTATCTTGCTGGGTTTCACACTTGTGAACTGCAGATCCCTGCACGCCTCGGCTGAGGGAGTTTAGCTCAGTGAGCTGATCTCTGCTCATGGCCTGCGGTATGCACAGGCTCTGACACAGCTCTGCACTCCTACCCGGAAACTCTGAGTAGCTGTGTGATGCACTCCTAATTTGGGTGCAGAAAACAGCCCCAGGGATGTATTCTACACTAGGAAACAACTCCTCTAGCTTATAATAGGCTGATTACATAGTTGCATGCTGATGCAACGCCATGTTTTCGGTCCTGGGCTTTATTTAACAAATGAGTGCATTCTGGGTGTTGTAGTCTTAGGTGGTGCCTTCAGTTGGACAAAGGCACACAAGAACAGTGCTCTGGAAACGGACAGCTGAGCCGAGGAAACCACCCGCTGCTGTCTGATATGGGATATTTGGGAATTCTCTCTACCTACAGCTGTAAATGTTACTCAGGCTGAGTTTGCATCCCCTGGTTGTGGTCTAGACCATAGAAGTCTCTCAAACCCTCTTTGCACATGGTACTACTCCTCCTACCTCACTTCTTCCTTCCACTCAAGCTCCTGAGAGGACAGGGCTCCTCACCGGTGGCTTCTTAAGCTGCCTCGAGCCTGTTCCTCGTTCACCGGATCAGGGAGCGAAGGATCAGAGTATCGGCTTTTTCAACAGCTCCCGGACCCAGCAGTTCATGGGGAAGATTGTGCCCAAAGTGAGAGACCAGTGCACCTGGTGCTTAATTTGAGCCTGGTGTTTACCAGTACTCACCAACGGCATTTATGACAGTATACCACATGTTGTCACTGTTTGGCTATTTTTGAGAAGAGTGCAACAACTAATGTTCAATAATTCAATATACATTAAAAATGTATAATACCTGGCGTCCGGGCCATTCTTATAGCTTTGGGTGTGCTGGAATCGCCCGAATTGTCACACTTGTAGGAGTGTGATGTTTAGTAGCTGTGTTGGTACTGGAATTTTGCAGCGCTGGCAGGGGTAATGGGTGGCGCAAGCTGCAGTGGCCTCCCGAGAAGGGCCCTGGCACAATATATTTTTCAATTTTTTTATTTTACAAATTGAGCACTGATTGCACCTAAAAAGTCTGTTCCTCTAAAGTCCCATTGGATTTTTAGTCTGTCCCACCAGAAGCTTCTCGGTAGTCTCACATGATCAGAAGCCGACATAGACCAAGAAGACATCTACCCGCGCTCTCTCCACTATTCCGTGGCTCCCATCCGGGTCCCTCGCCATCAATGACCAAAAACACGTGTGTGATTGTTGTTTCCATCGCAAGATTAGCATGATGCTAAGGTTCCTAGCCAAGGGCGCTGAACTTGGGTCAGAGAGTACCATCCTACGGTGGAGATATAATCTCGACAAGTGAAAATCCAGATTTGCTCAGATTGGGATCCAGAAAATTTGCCAATTTGCTGACATCCGCCTCTCAGTCAGCGAGAGTCGAACAGGCGTAGCTAGTGACCCACGTGGGGATGCACCACACGACAAGCGTAAAGGGATCTGTTGGAACAATCTTCCGACAAGTGGGAGAAATCCTCTAGTTTCATGGTCAGTAGACTGGGCAGAGCGCACCAGGTAGAACTGATCTCGAGGACAGGGATTCGGGAACCGCCTGGATCTCTTGGCTACCGAGTCCACGGTGGTGAATTAACCAGGGGCTCCTGGAGGGCTTCGAAGGGGGCTGTGGGGAGCAGTGGTACTGAGAGACAAGGTGTAAAAAAAAAAAGGTGCTCACAGGGCAGGCGAGGGTCACATTCTTTGTCTCTCCTTCTTCAAACACAATGAAAATAAAAGGCTCCACCACGAAAAGTGGTTGGGAGAATTGAGGGAAAACACGATTCCCCCGCTTAGATTTTGTGTGTGGGGTGCTTACTGAGTTATTGCGGGGATTTGTGATTGGCGTGATGGGCAGTTGTCGCACTCTTACGTAATCTCTTTGTATTTATTATTTTTTTAGTATCTGAGAGTCAACGTAGCTTCATTGAGGAGCAGAGGGATTTAAAGAGAAAATATGTCTTGATTCAGGAC
Organism: Calotriton arnoldi; assembly: GCA_963921515.1. Taxonomy (NCBI): domain Eukaryota; kingdom Metazoa; phylum Chordata; class Amphibia; order Caudata; family Salamandridae; genus Calotriton; species Calotriton arnoldi. The sequence goes on along the minus strand of CAWUFW010006113.1, from coordinate 560,060 downwards.
AAGCTCATGCACAGGGTGAGAGAGAGAGTGCGTGTGTGTGTGTTTGTTGTCCCTTTGATACTATTTTGTGCACAGACTGGGGTGTTGTGTTGAGGGGGGGGAGGGGTGAACACGTATATAGGATAGTCGTCATTTTTTCCACTTCTTCACACATTGTCAGCTCCTATCCTTACCCTGCATTACACACACGCATACACTCAGACTAATTTGAGGCAACTAGATTTGCTCAGAATCACACGGTTTTTGGTTAGATGCCAAGCTGGGATTAATGGAAACTTAAGTAAGCAGGAACCGACGAGAGCAGACCTCCTCCCAACCAGCAATTACGACATGGTTTATTTTTAGGCCCGTTACAGACAGTGGGCTCCCCTGTAATATATTGACATTTGTCTGCGTCCACTGGATTCATTTCCGGTCTCCTTTTAGAGAGGCTTTGAGAACTCGAGTTTAGGGAAGCTGGGGAGCCTGGAAGTGATTCACCTAAACACGATGCAGTAACCGAAAGGAGGTGTGCTGGGAAACTAGTTAAAATTAGTCAATAATCAACCAGTGACTCGAGCATTTAGACACGGGCGAAGAGGGGGGTCCATGGCCGGTGCAATGACGGGAGAGGGCTGACCTGTCCCAAAAGGACACGGACACTCCGGGGGCTGGTCAGACTGACGTCATATCCGGGGAATTCCAGTCAAAGTTGTCTCTAAAAGGTCTGATAGAAATTCAAATATCCGTCGACGACCAATTTTTTTATTTTACAGAGTTTTAAATAGCGTGAACTTGACCCGAAGGTATCGGGTATCAGAGCGCTTTACATAGCACCAGTTGCGTTACATGAGGACACAATACATTGGCGATACATTTACCTAAGCAGTTAGCAAGTTTATTGAAGTGTTTGTGACAAACATCACATGCCTATTGCACAGCACTCAGGCTGCCGTCCAAAAAGAGAAGGGAACAACGCCTCCAGGTGATAAATTTAATTGCCACTGACTCCTGTGACTCGAAAGAATTCTTGGTGCGCAGTTATCGGGGCGCACGCACCCGCACGCACCCTGCCCCTCAAACAGCGCCACCGAGTTCTTAAAACTATGCAAGAGATGGCTCAGTAGTTATTGCCCCTACGCCAGCTGCAACCTCCGGTAACAGGATTGAATCCCAGTAGGGCAGGCTCAGACTTTCATCCTCTCCCGGGCAATAAAATGAGAACCATTCAGTTTCCGACGCTGCTGCAAAACTATCAGCCTCAAGCGGTTTATAAAACACGCATTGTAATTCTAAATATGCCCACGTTTTGCCGAAGCGAACTCTGCGTACCTTTTCCACGGATGTGCATACATTTTTTTTTTTAAATCATTTTGTACCCGAATTTCTTGCCATCCTGCTTAAGTGGCCGAGCACCTGCTTGGGGGACCTCGTTGAGACTGAAAAGCAGGGCGCAGGGCAGCCCCTGCGGGCGCCCTCACCCAAGCAGCTGTTGTGACAGTACGGGCTGAGAGAGAGTTTACATTAAATGAGCTTCGTGCCTGTAATCCTCCCCCGTGGACGTGTTCGTGCACAGAGAGGCCTTCGCACTGTCGGATGCTACTGGCAGCTGGTGGACTGGAGGAGGCGAGCGGTGGCCCGCAGCCAGGCCGCCCGGTCCTCGGAGCTCCCACACTCATAAACAGGCAGGAATGTGTCCATTTACTGCTCTTTCACCCCCACCTTCCCCCGCCGCATTCCACTGGTAGCTGCGGGGCCTCGGGCGGCACAGACCGGGAGCGCAGGTGAGGCGTCCTTTCTTCTTTTAACAACTTTGGTTAATTTTACCCTCTCTGGCGGTTGCTTTTCAATCCGCGTATCCTGCAAAACAGAGCCGGCACATCACCAGTCCGTGCATTGCGTTGTTTTATGCCTATCGATACGCCATTTCTCGTGCGAATACCGTACATGCCACTTAATTAACTTAAATACTTTCAGTTATAGACGACAGCTCGCACCGTGTTGAACTTTTTAGTTTATCCAGCCTTCTGGTTGTACCTTTCCTCTGAAGCCATCTCGTTTCATGTTTTAAATGGCAACCTTATTTTTTTAATTTTTAATCTGTTTATTACTAATCTTTCCAATGCATATAAATTCTGTATTTTTGCCCACCATAGACGTTTACCAAACCCTGGGCCAGATTTCCAAACATTTTGCGCTGTGTTTGCGTCACAAAAATGACGCAAACCAGTACAAAATATATATTTTTTATTTTCTTTTCAGTGCAAAACTTTTTTTGCACTGGAAAGTTATCTATTACCCACTTTCTTCTCAGGCCTACGTGCATACTGCCCCAGCAGACATATTTCCACGGTGAGTACATTTTGCCTGTCTACAGTGCGGTCCCAGGTCCTTCACAACTTTCTTCCATAATATCTCTGTACAGGCAGTGCTTAACTTGAGCCGGTGGTTTCCAGTGCTCGACACCGGCCCTTAATTGGCCTTAATCGGCCCTTAATCGGCCACCTACAACAGTCTGCCACATGGTAGCGCTGTTTATTTAATTTAGAGATGAGCACAACAATAGTTGATTATAAATTCAGCGCTACTCGACGAAACTGCGCTTTAACACGCCATCAGGGGTAGCAAGCATTATATAAATGCAAACCTTTTTCCCTCTTCTATCCCTCCACTATCCTTCTCAATCCAAATAACTGACTAACTTATCCACCGCTCAAATTACTTTTATATTTCACTATACTAATTCAACACTAATCCTTTATGGGTTCCGGAGTAGTGTGTTCCTTGCTAAAAAAGCGCCTTGACGCCTCTTCAGCGGTAGTAAGCGCTATATAAATGCAATTACAATACAATTAAAAAAAAACTACTACTTGCCGTCCAAGCCATTCTTATAGCTTTGGGGGCCTGGAATAGTCTGAACTGTCACGCGTGTAGGAGTGTGATAGTTAGTAGTTGTGTTTGTATTGTCATTGGCAGCGCTGGCAGAGGCTATGGGTGGTGTGAGCTGAAGTAGCCTCCTGACGAAGGCCCTGGCACATATGTTTTTTTACAAATTAAGCACTATATACACGACAAGTCCACACCATATGCACAAAGTCCGCGTCAGGTAGGGCGCATCGAAGGCAGCACATTGAGCAGTAGTGGTCGGTGGTGGGAGTGCCGCCGGGCGCTGACGGGGGGCGGGGGAGGGGCAGGGTGGGGGGTAGTAAACTACGGATTACGGCCGATTACAGGTAAGTGCACATATAAATAAATAAAACTAATTTCGTTTCTCGCGCCAAATACCAATCTCTCACCAGTAGGAACATTTATCACCATAGTTGTCTTGACATTTTTAGTGTTGCCTGCAAATTTCTGGCGCAGCAGGAAGTTCATGTGCTTTTAAACCAGAAGTTATTTTTAAACACAGACCCCCCCACCAAAGTTAGTGCCAGGTGCGGTTGCACCAGTTTCACCGCCTTAAAGGCCGCTCTAGGTCCCCACATCTCAAGCAACGATCTTCTCAGCGTAGCATACGTCAAAAACTGCGCCCTGGGGGAGATCGTCCTTCTCAACCGTAGTGTCCAGGAAGCGAAGCTTTCCCTTGGAATAACAGTTGCCCACAGTTTCAATACCCGCTCCACTTCCGTCTCTAAGTCTTCGCTCCGTGAAATAACCCCCCTTCTAAGGTGGGCTGTCCCACAAAGTGCAGCAACGGCGCATATAGTGGGTGCCGCCTGATCTTCTTAAATGCCGTCCTTCAGCAATGAAGCGCAACATCACGCAGGGCAGACTGTGGGGTCAGCTTAAGCCGCACCCAGAGTATCAACACGACCAAGGCTCCTCTGCGAAGAGGCTGTTCCTGTTCTCCCATCTCTGCCACATCAAGTACTGCAAGCCAACGAGCCAAGCACTATAGTTGGGCCGATAGCAAGTATGTTTCAAAGTCTGGTGCCCCCAAGCAACCCATGTCTGTCGGGCGTTTCATTATATCCAGTGAAACCAGGTGCCTTCCCCCATCCCAGACCAGATCCTGCAGCAGGGAAGTCAGCTTCCTGAATCCGGTCCGGGAAATCCAAACTGGTATATTCACACAGTAGCACAACACTCGCAGCAGCATCACCATTTTCGCTAGTGCAATTCTGGCCATTATCAGCAGTTTCAGGGACCCCCAGAATCTTACATTGCCCCTCTGGGCTCTCCACGCATTTCCCAAGTTCCCCTCTCATATCTTAAGGCCCGGGGGTTCCCATGAACACATATTTGTTCCACCGCTTACGAAGGGTCCTGTTGATCGGGCGACACCGGGAAGGCACACGTCTTGTTTCAATTTGTGCTTAGACCGGAAACCCTCCCCAAGTCTCAAGATCCCGATACTCGAGGGGATTCCTACCTCTGCGTTCCCGATGTACAGGAGCATATCGTCTGCATATAAAGAAATTATATGTTCAGTGTCTCTCAGAGGGATCCCCTTCCCGCTCCCTCCTTCCTCGCCACACAGACAAGCGGTTCCACCGCCAATGCGAAGAGCATCAGTGAGAGTGGGCACCCCTGTCGAGTCCTTCTTTGCACCTCAAAGGCCTCTGTTATACATTTGTCCAGGTCGTAACTCAGCCGAGGATCGGAGTACAGCAGTGCCACCCATCTGTCCCACCCCTGACCCAAGTGCATGCGTCGCATGACCGCTCCGAGATACCCCTATTGCATAGTGTTGAATGTTTTTCGAATGTCTATAGACCGTGCCAGCGCTACTCTGTGGCAGTGCGGAGGGGTTTCGGCTAATAACCTTAACAGTTGCCTAATATTTGATGAGGTGTTACATTGGGGAATAAAGCCATACTTTACTGAGAATCTTATAGTCCATATTGAGCATGGAGAAGGGCCTGACGTCCAACTTGTCACTTTTAGGTGTAAGTATTGAAACAAGCAGGGCCTCCTTAGTGGTGTGTGGCAAGTGGCCACTTTCGACCTACCCCATATAAATAGCCACCATTTTCGGGCCAGTTGGGTCATGTAGTTGCGGTAAAACTCCACCGGTAGCCCATCTGTCCCCAGTGTTTTGCCCCCTGCCAGTTCTTTAATGGCCGCTCTGATGTCCAGTTCAGTGGTAGGCTCCTGCAGCGCAATATTCGCTGATGCGTCTAGTCGAGTCAGCGTCGCCCTGTCCAAGGAGGCCTCAGCCTCGTCCTCCGGGGTGGGGGCTGGGCAGCACACCGCTCCTGGTAATACCGGAAAAACTCATTGTGTATACCACTTAAGAGTGCACCCCCTCCCCTTCACCGTTCCTGATTCTGGAGATTGGCCAAATCCTGTCCATGTCTCTTATGTTTGCTGATATTTCTTCCCAGTGTCTCTGTACAGGATGATGGGACCGCCCCTTATGCATCATATCACCCCACTTGCCACAGCCTTTCCAGCATAGGTCTCAACACCCACATATTGCTTTGAATCTCACATGGGCTATATACCACCTTGCTAGAACTGTTTATGTATTTTCTTTGTACAAATGTAGAAGATTTAGGGCCCTTATTCAAACCTCTGATCGTCTTTTCGGGAAAGTTTCTGTTTAAATCTCTCTCCCAGCCTGCCATGGATAAATGTGGTTGCACATTTTTGTATATGTATGTACAGATGTGATGTTCCCTTTTTTGTTTGTACATTATATGACTGCTGGTGTATTTTCTCCATTTGGAAGTTACTTAATGTGCCTTCCTTTGCCCAGAGTTATAATTGAATTAGCCTATGATGATTGCTCGGTCTCAGTTGAAACTGCTCTGTGTATGTGTTTCTGCCCAAGAGTTTTCCAGCTCCCTGTAGGTCTTCGGCGGGGCAGGGAGGTGCCGTGTGTATGCCCGTCCTCTCTCTCTCTCATCAGTTCCCATTCCCTCTGGCTCACATCTCTCTAGTTCTCCCCTTAACCATCCTTGCTTACCCTGCCCCCCACCCCCGCTGCACCTCTCCCCCATAGCAGCCTATCTTCTGCCTACTTTACATGACTACCTACATCTGCCTCTCATCGGCATTTCACCAGCCTTCTCTACCCTTGGCACTTCCTGCTCTACCCGTTTCTCCTCTCTCCCCACAGCAGTTCCTACTTTACCTGTTTTTTACCTCTTTCCTCCACACGCTCGTCTCCTAGCTTGTCCCTTCTCTACCCCCTCTCAGCTGCTCGCCTCCTGCTTCATCTTCTCTCCCCTCAGCTGTTCCTACTTTACCTGTTTTTACCTCTTTCCTCCACCCGCTCTTGTCTCCTTGCTTGTCCCTTCTCTACCCCCCTCTCAGCAGCTCGCCTCCTGCTTCATCTTCTCTCCCCTCAGCTGTTCCTAGTCTCAGTAAATTGCTATTTTTCCCTGATTTGTATTGTCTTGTGGCATTTATGCAGACCTTACTACCCCTATGCGGGGCACTGAAGCGCTTGCCTACATGGGTAGCACGCTACCCCCGGGCGGGGTGTGTGGTTGAAGTGTGTCTTTGCCTTTCCGCTTACATGGGAAGTGTTTTTCTGTCACAGGTGAGTGACCAGAGGGATGCTCTTGTCTTTGGGCACCGTTCTTAGCGGTATGCGGGATCTGAGAGAGAGACGCGCAATTTACGGTTGGTAGTGTGCTCACGTAGGCGATTCACTCTACAGGTCCTATTATTATATTTATTATTACTTTATATTCTGATTCCAAGTGTATATTCTGTCTGTATCAGGAGTCACCCAAACTGACACCTTACTGATGGGGGGGGTGTGGGGAGGTGAGGAGGGGCTAGGGTATGTCAAGGCATCTGAGAGACAGACAGCTGCCAGGATGGACTGGGTTGCAGGCATCCTTTAGGGCTGTAACCAGTGCCCAAATAAACCCTGTGGAGGCCCCTAGACAGTCGAAATTTCGGTTCCCACCTCACAAATGATCTCCTAATAAGTTTTTAATTTTACCAACCAACAATTTTAATAAACCAATTTTATTCCACAAAACTAAACATAAACAATTATTAATGTTAGTAAACAAAAAAGATTTTTATTTAATTTTGATAAACCAAGAAAACTTTAAATATTCACTTTACTCAATTTGTTTGTGGTGAAATCTTTCAGGATACCTTGGAGTCTACCCTTTGCAAGACATCATATTCAGTGGCCATAATGGCAAGTGAGTTCAGTCGTTCTTGTGTCATTGAAGATCAATGTAATTTTCTTTCAAGATCAAATTAATATTATTTTGATCTGTTGTCGCGGGGCCACTAAAAGGAGTAGGGCCCATAGGCCGGTGCCTACTTTGCCTATTTGGTAATCTGGAACTGGCTGCAACTATGGGTTCTGAACTTTAGCTTGTCAACTAATTGAGTAACCAGCTCGTTAGGAGCAGCAGGTGTGATCTATTACAGCCTTCCAGGCCGGGACGTGCCTGCCCAATTGATAACAAGTGGTTAGTTATAGTCAGAGCCTATGGAATTATGCAGCAGGGGAGGTCAGGATTATGGAGCAGTGTTGTCACTACTTGTATTTGGGGTGGAGGTGCCTCTCATCCGGGTGGATAACCTGTGTCTGTCGTCACACTGTCACCTGGTGTTGATTGGCTTGAGCTGTGGTATTTGTTGTTCAGGCCGGGACCCAAGCAGTTCCTTCCCTCTCTGCTTCTCCCCTCTCTCCTCGGCAGTTCCTTCCCTCTCTGCTTTTCCCCTCTCTCCTCAGCAGTTCCTTCCCTCTCTGCTTCTCCCTGCTCTCCTCAGCGGTTCCTTCCCTCTCTGCTTCTCTCCTCTCCTCAGCAGTTCCTTCCCTCTCTGCTTCTCCCCTCTCTCCTCATCAGTTCCTGCGCACTCTCCTTTGCCCCCCTCAGCAGTTCCTCACTCCCTGCGTGTCCCTTCTCTTTCGCTGTTTCTTCCTGGACTCCTAGCTTTTCTCCACCTCTGTTCTTCTTTCTCCTCGCAGTCTCTGTATGCTTCTCTTTCCACCCTTTTCTTGGCAGTCCTTGCACTCTTTTCTTTTCTCCTCTGGCCTTTGCTCACTCTCCTCAGCAGTACCTGCTCTTTGTCCCCCCTCTCTCCTTAGAGTTCCTGCACTCACTCCTTCCTTTTCTCCTCTGCCTTTTCTCAGCAGTCCCTGCATGCTTTCCTTCGCTCTCGCCTTTGTACTCATCTGTCCTCATCTCTCTCCTCAGCAGTTTCTGCGTATTCCCTCTCTCCTTATTTCCTGCACTCCTTCATTTTCTCTTGTCGTTTTCGTTCTCTTTCTTCTCAGCAGTCCCTGCACTCTCTGCTTTTTCCCTTGCTCCTTGGTACCCCTTTGTCCTTCTCTTTCTTCTCAGCATCCCCTCCACTCTCTGCTTCTCCTCTCTCTCCTGGCTACCCTTTTCCCCCGCCCCCCCCCCTCCTCAGCAGCTCCAGCTCCTTCTGCTTGTCCCTTCTCCACTCAGCAGCTGTTCCTACACTCCTCCTTTCCCCACCTCTCCCTTTCTGTGTCTTGAGCAGTCCCTTCTCTCTTGCTCTTTCTTTCACTCTCTTTTCGGCATTCTTCACTACCACCCCCCTTCCTCCTCAGCAGTGCCCCCATCCCACCAGGCACTGTTTACTGGGTCTGGGCCCCTGGTTACGGTCTGGTTTGACAGCGCAGCTGTCACCAGACAATACTGTGATCATTACTAGAGAGGGGCTTTGGCTCCGCCCACATGTTGGGAGCCAGTAGTACATGTTTTGATTGGGCAGAAGTTGTGTGCTTCCACAAAAAAAGTGCTTGCGCTCCACACAGCTGTGATCATTTGATCATTTTGTTCATTTATCTAGTAACCTGAGGTTGAACTTTCAGGGGAACTCACATGCCATTGTTATGCTATTAAATTGTCTTAGATAACAAGGTCATTTGTGTTGTTTTTCTCTGGCAGGAGCACAGATGGAAGTTGGGCAGTCATTAACGTACATGGATTTTTAGGTCTGGCTTGACAGTGCAACTGTCACCTGACCTTTTAACATACACCAATATAATTCTACAGCTCTTTGCTGCCACACAAATACATATTAATTCCCATGCTATTTACTTGTAATGCTTTACATTGCAATGGCACATTCCTGTAAAGCCAGACTTATTGGCATTGCCAATGCTTGTTTCCGGGTGGAGGGAGAGTTTGTCATCATCTAGGGAGCCCCCCGAACCTGGGAATGTTTACTGGCACCTAGTGCGGACACCCAAAGTTTGGAAACGTGCAGTTTGGGTGAGTAGGAAGGGAGGCCCTTAAGAGATGATTGATTGTTAATTAATGTGCAGGTCATTCGCCAACCCAGAAAGCACTTGGCAGTCTCAATATTTGCATCTATTTCCGGGAGATGTTGTATTTCGGGACACTTGTCATGTTTTTCCCCTTCAGTAGCCCACAGAGTCACGGTTGATAAATCCGGGAGACTCCCTGGAGGTCAGAGTGAGACCTGCCTTGTCAGCACTGGGTGTGAAACAAATGCTTCACGTATTTCTTAGAGTTAGGAGACCCCCCATACAATGTGCACCCACACTTAAGAACTCTTATCTGTAAGCTCTTGAAGAGGAGGGGGGGGGGGTTCTGACATCAGAGGACCCGGTGTACCCATTAATTGACAAGACATTGTGTTTTTGTGAAAACATTCACCCTCCCCACTTTCCTGACCACGAAAGGAGCGTCTGTTCACAGCCCCAGGAGTGGCTGTGGATGTTAAAACACTCCCATGTTCGAAATACCTCCCCCCCACACACGCACACCCACACACCGGTCCAGCCTGTTCCTGGGGGAGTGATTCAGGTCCTAGAAACATTCCCCTGATAGGAACACCTCAGCACTGGCCCAGCCTGGCCCTACTAATAGAAGGAATCCGTGTTATAAAACCATTCTCTCTATAAGGACACCTGCTGTCAGCCCCAACCCTCTCCCCAGATGTATTTTTTTTCATAGGACCATCTCCCCTGATGAGAAGCCCCCCCCCCCCCCTCCCCTCAGCCTGCCTCTCCCCTGGATATAACTCCTGTGTTAAGAGCACACGTCGGGCCCGCCCCTTTCCTTGCACACGTTTGTTTATCACACGCTGCCTTCCGGGCCTGGCCTCCCCCGAGTGCTTCTGCACAGCCCCCGGTTTGTTCTGTGCTGGGAGCGGTCTCACCCCAGGGCTGGCGGAGCCCTCCGTTGCTGGAGCTCTCCGTTGCTAGAGTCCTCCTGGCTGCTGGCATGGTTACAGTAAACTACCAGCCAGGCTCCCAGCTCCCAGGAGGGGCTGGAGGGCTGTATGTGTGCGGTGGCTGGCAGCCCCCGCCTGTGGGGAGGGGTTTCTGCTGCTTTACTTTTAAAATATCTGAGGGGAGGGGCCGGAGGAGGAGGAAGGGAGGGTCAACAGAAGAGGACGGCCGGTAGCGCAGGGAAAGCACAGTTCTGGAGTAAAGGGCGCCCCAGATGCTGAAAGGCTGAGAGCGCCGCTGGAATTACAGGAGACGGTAAGGCAGTTGTCCACGTTAATTGCTCCAGGGCGCCGCCATGTTCCCCTCCCCCACCCTCCCCCCACCGCCTCCATGCTGCCCTGGGATTGATGTACTCTCTTCCCGAACATTCTGTGGTACCCGATTTGCTTTTCTCTTTCCCTGTAATGTTCCAGTTCTACTCGGAGCCTATATGGGCGCTGCTTGCAGCTGCCACGTGGCCCCGTGCATTGTATTTTAGTATTTGTATAAGGCGCTCCTACCCCTAGCCAGCCCTCAAAGCGCTTTCTCGGAGCTCGGGTAAGTCGCGCCTCGGTTCTCGTGCTCGGTTGTAGTGTCTGCTGCTTGGTTTGGTTTATGTGGAAAGTATTTTGGCCTCATTCATGCTGGAGGTTCAGACGTTTGCGCCAATGACATTTCGGCGAACTTGTACCTTTGCATGAACATGGAGTGAGGCACACTTACATACTTGCCATGTTTGTTTTATTTGTCGCCTGCGCAATAAACTATCCTCATGATTGAGCGTGGCGGGTGGGCGTGGCATCTCCAGCCAGTCCTATCGTTAGGGCACGTGGCATTCTGGGGCTCACTGCGCTTTTTACATTGAAATGTGGGCTCAGGGATCCCATCATTTACTCTTGTCAGGACTGGCTGAAGGCGTCAGGCAGGATGTGGGTCACTTAGCAGTCCTGGTACCATATTTCTCATAACTTCCTGTGTCACTTACCGCTTCATGCCCCTTGGGGCTGTCATCCTTCATCTCACCGCCCATGATGCTGTAGGCCAACCGTCACCCATGGGCTGTACCATAATTCACCTCTTTCTCCCTGGAGACCACAGTGCATCATTGGGGGCAGTCAGGGCTTTAAGTGGGCCGGGTTTTTTTCCGGACTGCAGTGACAGCAGGCACATGAATGTGCGCTGCTCACTCTACTCACTTCTCACGAGTGGAGAAGTTACGGCATGACGTCATGCCAGGTGAGCTTTGTAGGGGAAGGGAAATGCTTTAAAGAGAGTTTCTCTCTTTAGAGTCTCTCTCTCTCTGGATTTCCCTTCTCTTTTTGAAACTCAGGAGCAGCAACATTGTCGTGGTGTCACCAGGGCTTTAAGTGGAAGCTTTTTCAATATTATATACAAGCCATAGTTGCTGGTTATTTATCTTATGCAACTAACAACCATTGACAAAGCCAATAGTCCTGACTTGTTGTAGGTATGATGTTACTTGTTGTATCATATATCTGGATGCAATGACAGAAACAGCAAAACACAAGTCTGGCGGCACACTATGCTGAACACAGATTTTTAGCTTACATGTTTTAAGCCACGCCCTTAATTACATTGGCCACACCCCTTTGAGAGACCCCCCCCCCCCAGTTTTTTCACCCCACTTGAAGCCCTGGGGGCAGCCATTTTGTCAATGACGTCCCATGATGCACAGAGCGCTCTGGGTGCCATAGTACTGGCACAGAGACGGGGGGACACTGGGAGATGGACATACTGACACTGAGACAGGGAGACACTGGGACATACTGGAGACAGGGAGACGCTGGGAGATAGACATACTGGCACTGAGACAGGGAGACGCTGGGAGAAGGACATACTGAGACAGGGAGACACTGGGACATACTGGAGACAGGGAGACGCTGGGAGATAGACATACTGGCACTGAGACAGGGAGACGCTGGGAGAGGGACATACTGACACTGAGACAGGGTGACACAGAGATGGACATACTGACACTGAGACAGGGAGACACTGGGACATACTGGAGACAGGGAGACGCTGGGAGATAGACATACTGGCACTGAGACAGGGAGACGCTGGGAGAAGGACATACTGAGACAGGGAGACACTGGGACATACTGGAGACAGGGAGACGCTGGGAGATAGACATACTGGCACTGAGACAGGGAGACACTGGGGGAGGGACATACTGACACAGACAGAGAGACACTGGCACTGGGAGAGGGACATACTGACAGACAGGGAGACGCTGGGAGAGGGACATACTGAGACAGGGAGACGCTGGGAGAGGGACATACTGAGACAGGGAGACACTGGGAGAGGGACATACTGAGACAGGGAGACACTGGGAGATGGACATACTGAGACTGGGAGAAGCTGGGAGAGGGTCATACTGACACTGACAGACACTGGAAGAGGGACATACTGGCACTGAGGCAGGGAGAAACTGGGAGAGGAACATACTGACACTGAGACAGGGAGACACTGGGAGAGGGACATACTGGAACTGAGACAGGGAGACACTGGGAGAGGGACATACTGACACAGACAGAGAGACACTGGCACTGGGAGAGATACATACTGACACAGATTGGGAGACGCTGGGAGAGGGACATACTGAGACAGGGAGACACTGGGAGAGGGACATACTGAGACAGGGAGACACTGGGAGATGGACATACTGAGACTGGGAGACGCTGGGAGAGGGTCATACTGACACTGACACAGGGAGACACTGGAAGAGGGACATACTGGCACTGAGGCAGGGAGAAACTGGGAGAGGAACATACTGACACTGAGACAGGGAGACACTGGGAGAGGGACATACTGGAACTGAGACAGGGAGACACTGGGAGAGGGACATACTGACACTGAGACAGGGAGACACTGGCACTGGGAGAGGGAAATACTGTCACAGACTGGGAGACACTGGCACTGGGAGAGGGACATACTGAGACTGGGAGATGGGCATACTGACACTGGGAGACACTGGCAGTGGGTGATGGACATACTGAGACAGTGAGACTCTGGGAGAGGGACATACTGACACAGACTGAGACAGGGAGACACTGGCACTGGGAGATGGACATACTGACACAGAGGCAGGGAGACGCTGGGAGATGGACATACTGACACAGACGGAGAAGCAGGGAGAGGGACATACTGACACTGAGACACAGACACTGGGAGAGGGACATACTGACAGACACTGGGAGAGGGACATACTGAGACAGGGAGACTGTGAGAGGGGCACACAGACAGGGAGACACTGGGAGAGGGACATACTGAGACAGGGAGACACTGGGAAAGGGACATACTGAGACAGGGAGACACTGGGAGAGGGACATACTGAGACAGGGAGACACTGGGAGAGGGACATACTGAGACAGGGAGACACTGGGAGAGGGACATACTGACACAGGGAGACACTGGGAGAGGGACATACTGACACAGGGAGACACTGGGAGAGGGACATACTGACACAGACTGGGAGACGCTGGGCGAGGGTCATACTGACACTGACACAGGGAGACACTGGAAGAGGGACATACTGGCACTGAGGCAGGGAGAAACTGGAAGAGGGACATACTGAGACAGGGAGACAGAGGGACATACTGGCACTGAGACAGGGAGACGCTGGGAGAGGGACATACTGACACTGGGAGACACTGGCACTGGGAGATGGACATACTGACACAGAGGCAGGGAGACGCTGGGAGAGGGACATACTGACACAGACAGGGAGAGGGACATACTGACACCGACACGGAGACACTGAGAGGGGGGCACACAGACAGGGAGACACTGGGAGAGGGGCACACTGAGACAGGGAGACACTGGGAGAGGGGCACACTGAGACAGGGAGACACTGGGAGAGGGACATACTGACAGAGAGGGAGACATAGGCGCTGGGAGATGGACATACTGACACTAAGACGGGGAGACACTGGGAGAGGGACATACTGACACGGAGACTGGGAGACACTGGGAGATGGACATACTGACACTGGGAGACACTGGCAGTGGGTGATGGACATACTGAGACCTGGGAGAGGGACAGACGGAGACACTGGGCGAGGGACATACTGACACAGACAGGGAGACACTGGCAGAGGGACATACTGACACAGAGGCAGGGAGACGCTGGGAGAGGGACATACTGACACAGACGGAGATGCAGGGAGAGGGACATACAGACACAGAGACACTGGGAGAGGGACATACTGAGACAGGGAGACGCTGGGAGAGGGACATACTGACACAGACAGGGAGATGCAGGGAGAGGGACATACTGACACAGACACGGAGACACTGGGAGAGGGACATACTGAGACAGGGAGACACTGGGAGAGGGGCACACTGAGACAGGGAGACACTGGGAGAGGGGCACACTGAGACAGGGAGACACTGGGAGAGGGGCACACTGAGACAGGGAGACACTGGGAGAGGGGCACACTGAGACAGGGAGACACTGGGAGAGGGGCACACAGACAGGGAGACACTGGGAGAGGGGCACACAGACAGGGAGACACTGGGAGAGGGGCACACAGACAGGGAGACACTGGGAGAGGGGCACACTGAGACGGAGACACTGGGAGAGGGACATACTGAGACAGGGAGACACTGGGAGAGGGACATACTGACACTGAGACAGGTAGACGCTGGGAGAAGGACATACTGACACTGAGACAGGGAGACACTGGGAAATGAACAGTCTGAGACAGGGAGACACTGGGAGATGGACATACGGAGACACTGGGAGAAGGACATACTGAGACAGGGAGACACTGGGAGAGGAATATACTGACACCGAGACAGGGAGACACTTGGAGAAGGACATACTGACACTGAGACAGGGAGACGCTGGGAGAGGGACATACTGAGTCAGGGAGGAGCTGGGAGAGGGACATACCGACAGACAGGGAGGAGCTGGGAGAGGGACATACTGACATTGAGACAGGGAGACGCTGGGAGAGGGACATACTGACACTGAGACAGGGAGACACTGGTAGAGGGACATACTGACACAGACAGGGAGACACTGGCACTGGGAGATAGACATACTGAGACTTGGAGACGCTGAGAAAGGGACATACTGACAGGGAGACGCTGGGAGATGAACATACTTAGACAGGGAGACGATTGGAGGAGGGGCATATGGACAGTCAGACAGGGAAACACTGGGAGAGGGACATACTGACACAGACGGGGAGACACTGGGAGAGGGACATACTGACACAGACAGGTAGACACTGGGAAATTAACATACTGACCCTGAGACAGGGAGACACTGGGAGGGGGACATACTGACACTGAGACAGGGAGACACTGGAAAATGAACATACTGAGACAGGGAGACACTGGGAAATTAACATACTGACCCTGAGACAGGGAGACACTGGGAGGGGGACATACTGAGACAGGGAGACACTGGAAAATGAACATACTGAGACAGGGAGACACTGGGAGATGGACATACTGACACTGAGACAGGGAGACACTGGGAGAAGGACATACTGGGACAGGGAGACATTGGGAGATGGACATACTGAGACAAGGAGACACTGGGAGATGGACATACTGAGACAGGGAGACACTGGGAGATGGACATACTGAGACAGGGAGACACTGGGAGATGGACATACTGACACTGAGACAGGGAGACACTGGGAGATGGACATACTGACACTGAGACAGGGAGACACTGGGAGAAGGACATACTGACACTGAGACAGGGAGACACTGGGAGAAGGACAAACTGACACTGGGACAGGAAGACACTGGGAGAGGGGCACACTGAAACAGGGAGATGCTGGGAGAGGGACATACTGACACAGACAGGGAGGAGCTGGAAGAGGGACATACTGACACAGACAGGGAGGAGCTGGAAGAGGGACATACTGAGACGGGGTGGAGCTGGGAGAGGGACATACTGATAGACAGGGAGACGCTGGGAGAGGGGCATGCTGACAGACAGGGAGACGCTGGGAGAGGGGCATGCTGACAGACAGGGAGACGCTGGGAGAGGGGCATACTGACAGACAGGGAGACACTGGGAGAGGGAGATGCTGGGAGAGGGACAGGTAGACACTGACACAGGGACATACTGACACAGACGGGGAGACGCTGGGAGAGGGACATACTGACACAGACTGGGAGATGCTGGGAGTGGGACATACTGAGACAGGGAGACGCTGGGAGATGGACATACTGACATTGAGACGGGGAGACGCTGGGAGAGGGGCACACTGAGACAGGGAGACACTGGGAGAGGGGCACACTGAGACAGGGAGACACTGGGAGAGGGGCACACAGACAGGGAGACACTGGGAGAGGGGCATACTGACACTGGAATAGCACACTGACACTGGGGTAAAAACACATGGATGTGGTCGGGCCACACCAGTACAGGGAGGCTCTGACGAAGCTACGCAGACAGCAGCATTGAGATAGGGAGTCTCGCACACTGATGCAGGAAGGCTCACACGCCATCTGCGGGTAGTAAGACCCTGACACTGGGCACACACAACACATTACATACACAGTGTTTGGACAAAATATTGAGGTAAAAAAAAATGATGTGGAGAAAATATTGTGTCAGGATTGTAAAGTGCAAAAATATCTTAAAGGTACGTTTCTACTGGTAAGCAAAGTTTATATATAAAGTTTATATATGTTGAGTGAATCTATACTTACCTGTTTGCACTTACCATCTTGATATTTTGGCCCACGGTATTTTTGACACGATATTCTGTCCACACACTATTTTTAGCTTTGATGTTTTATCAGACTACCACATACACAGGGCTGGAGTCGTGGAGGTTTGAAGCACCCCTCTCTCACCCCATAAACAGGCAGGCAGACTGGCCCTGTGTGATGGGGGTGACTTTTTGCTACTCTTCCTTGGTCCGGCACCCACAATCATTAAGCGTGTTGAGATTTATAGTTTCACGTTTCCCAATCTATATTTGGATTTGCAGGTCCAAGCACGCTCAGTGGTCTTGGCTGCAAACACTGATGTCTGGTTCACCTTCATGACCGGGAGTGGTGCTGGCAGTCACCGTTCTGCTAATTGAGGCAGCTGTCAGCACCGAGAGGTAGTGTGAACAGCAGCGGTGCGCCATGCACAAAGTGCACAAGGAAGCATCTTCCCCCTCACTTCTGATGCTGCTCCTGGCCTCTGGATAACGTCACCAAGGACAGTGGGCTCCAGTTCTGGGTTTTCATTTAACAGTCTAGTGTATCCTTGGGGTTGTATTTTAGCTTCAGTTCAGTGGATCCAGTTGAACTAAGATACCCGAAAACAATCATTTGTATAAAATAAAAAAAACACGGCGACGTGGAGTCATCTGGTAATCTTAGTTCTCGCTGGACCACCATCTTTCATTGTAGCTTGTGTGCTGCTCCGTCAGCTGAGCTTCCATGGCAACGCCATCTTTGATTACTTCTTCCATGCTGCTCCGTCAGCTGAGCTTCCAGGGCACCGCCATCTTTAATTTCATCTTCTCTGCTGCTCCGTCAGCTGAGCTTCCAGGGCACCTCCATCTCTCATTTCATCTTCTATGCTGCTCCGTCAGCTGACCTTCCAGGGCACCGCCATCTTTCATTTCATCTTCTTTGCTGCTCCGTCAGCTGAGCTTCCAGGGCACGGCCATCTTTGATTTCAACTTCCATGCTGCTCCATCAGCTGAGCTCCAAGGGCACCGCCATCTTTGATTTCAGCTTCATGCTTCTCCGTCAGCTGAGCTCCCAGGGCACCGCCATCTTTGATTTCAGCTTCCATGCCGCTCCGTAAGCTGAGCTCCCAGGGCACCGCCATCTTTGATTTCAGCTTCCATGCCGCTCCGTCAGCTGAGCTCCCAGGGCACCGCCATCTTTGATTTCAGCTTCCATGCTGCTCCGTCAGCTGAGCTCCCAGGGCACCGCCATCTTTCCCTTCACTTGTCATGATGCACCCGGTCTACTCTGCTCTGTGGCCACTATCACCTGACTCACGTGTTTCCTTCCACTGGTGCCCCATCTATCCCCTCATTTGCCGTGATTGTTGGCCTCATACACAGGTGTCCAGATCCACCATCCACCGGCGCCCAGAGCCACAGGTGTTGCGAGCTCCATTGATTGGGACGTTTCCCCTGTTTTGTTTCTCATATTTCCCTTTTTCTTTCTCATCTTTCTCTCTCTCATGTTCACATTTTCTATTCGTCCCTCTCTCTGTTTCCCCTATTTTCACAACTTCTCTTTTTCTGTTCCCTTTGCTATGCATGCCAGACCGCCTCCCACATCTCCCATCCATAGTATTGACTAACCGTATCGAAATGATTGGACTAACAGTATAATCACTTTGCAGACCAGCAGACACGGGAGGCCCACAAACAACTAAATAATGTGTTAGTGAGAACCAGTTCAGCTGCCCGTGGGGCCCAGTGGTGGCCCCTGCTCCAATGCTGGCTCCCCCACGCCAGCGCCAGCAGACTAGGCCTCTGGTGCTGGAAGAAGGGCTGTGACAGGGCCCTCTGTGATGGCAGGAGTGGATAGGGGGCCCTGCCATGCTACACAAACACCGCCCTCATGTTAGCCTTGAAGGGTTCGCAGGTGTGCCCATGCTGCCCTGGTTCGGCGGTGCTCTGTGCTGCCCTGGTTCGGCGGTGCTCTGTGCTGCCCTGGTTCGGCGGTGCTCTGTGCTGCCCTGGTTCGGCGGTGCTCTGTGCTGCCCTGGTACGGCGGTGCTCTGTGCTGCCCTGGTTCGGCGGTGCTCTGTGCTGCCCTGGTTCGGCGGTGCTCTGTGCTGCCCTGGTTCGGCGGTGCTCTGTGCTGCCCTGGTTCGGCGGTATTCCATGCGCACCTCCATGTTTTTTCTACCCTTCCCATTCGCTTCTTGGCACCGTCGCATCGACCCTTGCCCTGGTTCGGCGGCGCTCCTTGCTGCCCTGGTTCGGCGGTGCTCCTTGCTGCCCTGGTTCGGCGGTGCTCCGTGCTGCCCTGGTTCGGCGGTGCTCCGTACTGCCCTGGTTCGGCGGTGCTCCGTGCTGCCCTGGTTCGGCGGTGCTCCGTGCTGCCCTGGTTCGGCGGTGCTCCGTGCTGCCCTGGTTCGGCGGTGCTCCGTGCTGCCCTGGTTCGGCGGTGCTCCGGGCTGCCCTGGTTCGGGGGTGCTCCGGGCTGCCCTGGTTCGGGGGTGCTCCGGGCTGCCCTGGTTCGGGGGTGCTCCGGGCTGCCCTGGTTCGGGGGTGCTGTTTGCTGCCTTGGTTCGGCGGTGCTCTTTGCTGCCCTGGTCCGGCGGTGCTCTTTGCTGCCCTGGTTCGGCGGTGCACTTTGCTGCCCTGGTTCGGCGGTGCACTTTGCTGCCCTGGTTCGGCGGTGCTCTGTGCTGCAGCGGTGCTCTATGCTGCCCTGGTTCGGCGGTGCTCTGTGCCTCCCTGGTTCGGCGGTGCTCCGTGCTGCCCTGGTTCGGCGGTGCTCCGTGCTGCCCTGGTTCGGCGGTGCTCTGTGCTGCCCTGGTTCGGCGGTGCTCTGTGCTGCGGCGGTGCTCTATGCTGCCCTGGTTCGGCGGTGCTCTGTGCTGCCCTGGTTCGGCGGTGCTCTGTGCTGCCCTGGTTCGGCGGTGCTCTTTGCTGCCCTGGTTCGGCGATGCTCTTTGCTGCCCTGGTTCGGCGGTGCACTTTGCTGCCCTGGTTCGGCGGTGCACTTTGCTGCCCTGGTTCGGCGGTGCTCTGTGCTGCCCTGGTTCGGCGGTGCTCCATGCCCGCCGCCATGTTTTTTCTACCCTCCCCATTCGCTTCTTGGCACCGTGGCTTCGACCCTTTCCTACAGCCCCGCCCCCCAGACAATGACATCACTCTCGGAGTCGTCAGCGGCTGGAGGAAGTTGACCGTACAGGAGGCCACTTGAGTGACACACGTGGAAATGAACTCTTCTGCAAATGACAGAACGAGATCCCGAATAAAGCTCATACTCGTAGTGACGTCACCGGAGTACGGCTCGATGTACTTTTATGGCATTGGTCAAGCGTTCTGCTGGTATAAGCTTCAGACATCCATTATTCATAGCGCTTGCTGCCCCAGGTTAGCGGCTTTGTAGCGCTTGAAGGGGTGCTCGCTCGTAACCCCTTCAAGGCAGCATAGTTGTTAGGCCATCACGTGCCCAATCCAGCCCGTAAGGTAACAGCATGCTGGGAGTTTTGGGGTGGGGGGGGCAAACCAAAACTACAAGTCCCACCATCCAAGTGTTCTTTTGACTGGACTGTTGGGAGGAGTCACATAAGCCTGTGGCAGGAGGGTGATTCTTACAGTGCCCTCACCAAACTCATTCTGAACCTGGGGGCGCGGCTCTGCTATTGCAAAATATTACTACATCCATCGAAACCCCGGCTAAAGAACAAGTCCCCCCCCACCCCATTGTGCAATGCGTGACACAGAGCAGCTGCCACACCTTCCACCCCGTAGATTTAGGCTCCTCGTTAACACTCGGCATCTGGTAGTGGATTAGTACAGCTCACAAGATTGTGCCTCTGAGCGCAGGTTACCGATGACTGCGCGGCATGTGGACTCCTTGTTTTTAGCCATGTTTTTTAAAATTAACAAATCAGGGCATTCTGGGATTTGTAGTCTTCGTTTCTTTGGTTAGATCAGTTGGCCCATTGGTATAACCCGACTGAAAACAATGAGAGAAAAGCCTGAGTGATGACTGCAAGCACGGATTCATGGCGACGTGGAGTCCTCTGGAACCCCACTCTGGAAGTCTGGTTGGGTGGGGAAAAGTCAGTCACAGCATTATCTAACTACCAATATCTCCAGTGAATAATAAATGAAGACATTAACAAGCATTAGCAATGGCAATACGCCTCGGTTTAATCTGACAATGCATACAAACCATCCCATGCAGAAATGTTTCCACAGAAGAGTGAGTTAAAGCCATACCTATTGGCTTTGCCAATGTCTGTAGTGGTTGAGATGGTGGTGATGGAGGTATTGGTGGTGGTATTATTGCTGGTGGCGTTATGGTATTTGCAGTGGTATTGCTGGTGGTTTGGTATCAGTGGTGGTATTGATGGTGTTATGACATTGATGGTGGTGTTATGGTACAGGTGGTGGTATTATTGATGGTGGTGTTATGGTATCTGTGGTGGTATTGGTGGTGGTATTATTGATGGTGGTGTTATGGTATTTGTGGTGGTATTGCTGATGGTCTGGTATCGGTGGTGGTATTATTGATGATGGTGTTATGGTATTTGTGGTGGTATTGCTGATGGTCTGGTATCGGTGGTGGTATTATTGATGATGGTGTTATGGTATAGGTGGTAGTATTATTGATGGTGGTGGTATTATTGATGATGGTGTTATGGTATTTGTGGTGGTATTGCTGATGGTCTGGTATCGGTGGTGGTATTATTGATGGTGGTGTTATGGTATTTGTGGTGGTATTGCTGATGGTCTGGTATCGGTGGTGGTATTATTGATGATGGTGTTATGGTATAGGTGGTAGTATTATTGATGGTGGTGGTATTATTGATGGTGGTGTTATGGTATTTGTGGTGGTATTGCTGATGGTCTGGTATCGGTGGTGGTATTATTGATGGTGGTGTTATGGTATTTGTGGTGGTATTGCTGATGGTATTATTGATGGTTGTGTTATGGTATAGGTGGTAGTATTATTGATGGTGGTGGTATTATTGATGGTGGTGTTATGGTATTTGTGGTGGTATTGTGATGGTCTGGTATCGGTGGTGGTATTATTGATGGTTGTGTTATGGTACTTGTGGTGGTATTGTGATGGTCTGGTATCGGTGGTGGTATTATTGATGGTTGTGTTATGGTATCTGTGGTGGTATTGTGATGGTCTGGTATCGGTGGTGGTATTATTGATGGTTGTGTTATGGTATCTGTGGTGGTATTGTGATGGTCTGGTATTGGTGGTGGTATTATTGATGATGGTGTTATGGTATAGGTGGTAGTATTATTGATGGTGGTGGTATTATTGATGGTGGTGGTATTATTGATGGTGGTGTTATGGTATTTGTGGTGGTATTGTGATGGTCTGGTATCGGTGGTGGTATTATTGATGGTGGTGTTATGGTATTTGTGGTGGTATTGTGATGGTCTGGTATCGGTGGTGGTATTATTGATGGTTGTGTTATGGTATTTGTGGTGGTATTGTGATGGTCTGGTATCGGTGGTGGTATTATTGATGGTTGTGTTATGGTATCTGTGGTGGTATTGTGATGGTCTGGTATTGGTGGTGGTATTATTGATGATGGTGTTATGGTATAGGTGGTAGTATTATTGATGGTGGTGGTATTATTGATGGTGGTGTTATGGTATTTGTGGTGGTATTTCGATGGTCTGGTATCGGTGGTGGTATTATTGATGGTTGTGTTATGGTATGTGTGGTGGTATTGTGATGGTCTGGTATCGGTGGTGGTATTATTGATGATGGTGTTATGGTATAGGTGGTAGTATTATTGATGGTGGTGTTATGGTATTTGTGGTGGTATTGCTGATGGTCTAGTATGAGTGGTGGTATTATTGATGGTTGTGTTATGGTATCTGTGGTGGTATTGTGATGGTCTGGTATTGGTGGTGTTATTGATGATGGTGTTATGGTATAGGTGGTAGTATTATTGATGGTGGTGGTATTATTGATGATGGTGTTATGGTATTTGTGGTGGTATTATTGATGGTGGTGTTATGGTATTTGTGGTGGTATTATTGATGGTGGTGTTATGGTATTTGTGGTGGTATTGCTGATGGTCTGGTATCGGTGGTGGTATTATTGATGGTGGTGTTATGGCATTTGTGGTGGTATTGCTGATGGTCTGGTATCGGTGGTGGTATTATTGATGGTGGTGTTATGGCATTAGTGGTGGTATTGATAGCACTGGTGTGGTCAGATTTTAGTGTGTATATTTTGAAATGGTGTTATTTTTACCGAGTGATGGGTTTATGGTAGGGTGACCAGATCTTGAGAACCAAAAACCGGGACATTTTGAAAAAATAGAAGGACTACCATTTTTCATCACGGAATGGTGCAGAATGACCGCTTTCATCAACATATGCTCACAGAAGATGCATTAAAAAATAAATAAAATGTAATTTCTACAAGCAACATCATACCTATTAATTAAATTGCTTACTTCTAACAGCTGCTAACTAGCACAGCTTTAGAACAACCCAAAAAGTGCCTCTCACTGTTTTCAGTCGACCCCCTCTAAAAACCGGGACATGAGCCAAAATTGCCGAAATCTGCCGGGACAGCTGGTGAAAAACCGGGACTGTCCGGGCAAATCCGGGACATCTGGTCACTCTAGTTTATGGGTGAGATAGCACAGGAACGCGCCATTCATAGATCATTATTAATAAATAATACATGGAAGCTTGCAATGCCATTATAAAAACATGTTTTTAATTTCCCTATTACAGTCGAGCCATGATATCTCTAGTCCTCTGTTATAAGAAAATGAGTAGCTGACTAAATGTAATAAGTTATTACAGTTGAGTTGTGACATCATAATGGCTGCAACCAGTGCCAGCAGCCAGGATGAAAGGCGGGTCACAGAGCATCATTACAGCTGTAGTTTAAGCACCTTTTGTTCTTAAGAGCTGTTTTTAGGTTTGGCCTAGACAGTGCATGCGCTGTTTCTGCAAGACTTTTGTTTACGTACAGTGGGCTCACAGTTCGCCTGTTAGCTTCAGCTTCACTCTCATTTGCATTGCTCCAGTGTGTCGTAGCGTGCGGGTGTCATGTCCTCTTCCTGTGTTTGCCCCTTCCCTGGAATGTGACCAAGTACTTTGTCCATCAACTGCTCCCGTTTTTGGAGCTACTTTTTTCTTTGTGTTCAAGTATTTCAGTCCGTCTCCCATATCCCAGTCCATGCTGCTTCTTTTCCCTTCCTCTGCCCTCCTTCCATATTGCTTCTTTTCCCCTCCCACCACCTTACCCTGCACTCTGTCACTGCACTCTACGTTACTGTGCTCTGCGCCACTCTACTCTGCACCACTCTACTTTGTGCCACTCTGTTCTAGGCCACTGCACTCTATACCACTCTACTATGTGATTGCACTCTACGCCACTCTACTCTGCACCACCATACTCTACGCATCTGCACTCTACTCTGCACCACTCTACTCTATGCCACTTCACTCCACTCCACTGCACTCTATGCCACTCTGGACCACTCTATTCTATGACACTGCACTCTACGCCACTCTACAGCACTCTGCATCACTGCACTCTACACTAGTCTACTCTACTCTGTACCACTCTACTCCACTGCACTCTACTCTGCATCACTCTGCTCTATTCCACTGCATTCTACGCCACTCTCCTCTACATCCCTCTACGCCACTGCACTCTACGGCACAGCACTCTATGCCACTACACTCTATGCCACTGTACTCTACCCTGCACCACTCTTCTCTATGGCACTCTACTCCATGCCACTGCATTCTACACCACTGAGTCTACACCACTGCACTTTACTCTACTATGCACCACTTTATGCCGCTTCACTCCTAGCCAGTGCCCTCTGCTCTACACCACTCTACTTTGTCACTGCACTCTGCACCACTCTACTCTGCACCACTCTATTCTGCTGACTCTACACCATTCTACTGTATGCCACTGCACTCGACTCTGCACCACTCGACTCTGCACCACTCGACTCTGCACCACTCGACTCTGCACCACTCTACTCTGCACCACTCTACTCTGCTCCACTCTACGCCACTGCGCTCTACGCCAGTATATATACACACCACTCTACTCTGCTCTCTACCACTCTGCGCCACTGCACTCTATTCTGCACAGCTGTACTGTAGACCACTGCACTCTACACCACTCTACTGTATTCTGCACCACTCTACTCCACGTCACTTCACTCTATGCCACCCCACTGTACGCCACTCTACGCCACTCCACTGTATGGTACTCTAATCTACGACACACCACTCCACCCCACCCCACTCAGTGCCACTCCTCCCCACTCCACACAGTGGCACTCTACGACACTCCAACCCGCTTTACTCCATTACCATCTGGCCTATAGAAAGGCCAT
The DNA here is from genome assembly GCA_963921515.1 of Calotriton arnoldi. Lineage (NCBI taxonomy): Eukaryota > Metazoa > Chordata > Amphibia > Caudata > Salamandridae > Calotriton > Calotriton arnoldi. Next base: position 534,900 of record CAWUFW010006113.1, on the reverse strand, counting down.
AAAAACCTGGCTTTTCCCGAACTAATCTCACACCCCCTATGCTTTCCATCCTGCAATGCTAGTCCTGGATTTTGCAAAAAGAACTATTGATGGACAGAATGCAGAACAATGTCATACATTCACCCCAGTACAGAGATCTGGGCCTAAATCCATCGTTTTTTTGTCACCCTGCCATTCCAGTTTGAACCCAGCCATATGCAAATCAGTCTTGACCCTGTGCCTCATGGGAACAGTCCAGACCGAACTGCCAGGCTAGGTTCTCCCTGGACTGGAAACCAGCATCCTAGGACCGGTTTCGGGGTTTCACCCCATATCAGCCAGGATAGCTTGACTCCAGTGGCATGGAGAGCATGGGACCCACGTCTGGGCATACCTGAGCACGGGACCCACGTCTGGGCATACTCTTGACTGGGGGTGAATGTTTTGATTTGTTCTGCATTCCGTACATCAATTGTGCCTTTTGCTTTCTCGCCTTAAGTGCGCCGGGTATGCCCAGACGTGGGTCCCGGGCTCACTGTGCCACTGGATTCAAGCTATCCTGGCTGATGAGGGGTGAAACCCCGAAACCGGTCCTAGGATGCTTGTTTCCAGTCCAGGGAGGACCTGGCCTGGCAGTTCGGGCTGGACTGTTCCCATGAGGCACAGGGCCAAGACTGATTTGCATATGGCCAGTTCTAAACTGGGGTGGCATGGTGAGCAAAAGAATGATGGATTTAACCCAGATCTCTTGACTGGGGGTGAATGTTTTGATTTGTTCTGCAGCCCGTCCATCAATTGTGTGTCTTTTGCTTTCTAGTCCTGGATTTTTAGCGCTGTGACGGGCCGTCGCTGGGGCAGCCGTGCGCTGTATAAATAGCCTAACATAACTCCACTCTGTACCACTGTACTCTATACCACTCAACGCCACTCCACACCACTCTACGCCATGCCACTCCACTTTATGCCACTCCACTCTAGTCTACCCAACTCCACGCCACTCTACTCAACTCTACGCTGTCCCACTCCACTCTACGCGACTGCACTCCTCACCACTCTACTCTACACCACTCGACACCACTCCACACCACTACACTCTATGCCACTTCACTCTATGCCACTTCACTCTGCGCCACTATACTCCACACCACTTTACACCATGCCAATCCACTGTACTCTACTCCACTACATGCTGCTGTACAACATGGCTAAAAGACATCAGCAAAACCAATAGCTCTCGCATAGGCAAAACCTATTTGCTTTGTCAAGGCTTGTTCTAAAATGAGCAGTGATCAGCAGTAAGTAGAAATTTATGACATGTTTATTTTTGGCGTGCAGTGGTTAGTTACAGGAGTTATTACTCATACAGAGCTTTTTTATCTGAGTTACCATAAACTAATCCTGATATATTTTTATAGTTAATTACGAACTGCTTTTGGTGTTTTTGCACTGCAAGACCCACTTTTATTCTTCATGTCTGCAGCCATGCGATCTCTTTCATTTGAGAGAGTAAGGCACAAAGGATTTAGGATGTTATGGGATGCAGGATGTTGTGACCATGTATTTTATGGAATACAATGTCCTTTGACGTATGTAATAATTGTACAAAGACGTGACGGTAATGTTCTTATTACAGCCTGGTTGTGACATTACAATGGTGAGCCAGCAGACCATAGGAAGGGCAGGGCATTGGGCAGAAATGCAGCTTTTTCCTAAACAATGAAAGGGATAACTGGCTTTTCGGCTGTCTCTGTACTGTGTGTCCCTGAAAATGTACAATAGTTACAAGAGGTACTCTGACAGTATGTGTATTTATTGCACTACTGGAGATCTTTACAAAAAAGCCAGAATCTATCTACATCTTACCACACTTTACGGTGCACGTTTTTCTGTTTTTGGTTCCACCAGAGTTGTGTTACTGGAAGCCATTCACTGCCATTCTTTGGAGGTGTGTGGAGTTACTGCAGACATCGACAAGGTTTGTGATAATCAAGTCATTGCGTATTTCTCGCGTTTCTGTGATTCTAATGGTAAGTTTAGCTCATACCTGCAATTTGATTGCTTTACGAGCGCAAATTCACTTTTGTAATTTAGAAACAGTGAATTGTTCCTTAGAACATCCAATTTCGAGTAATTACATCAATAAACTGCAGCCGAACTATAAAGCAGGATTGGGTAAACGCTACCCTTGGAGGCAGCAGGATTTTTCACCCTATTTCTCTCCCATCATTTTTTGCTATAAATCTCTTGAGGCAGGGAGAACACCCAGGGTGTGCTGCTGGAAAAATGAGAGATGATGTTTTTAATTTAAGTTGGAGTCAATTGTAATCCAAATGTGGATAGTCCGCAACAAGCTGGATTTTGATATTATCAGTGTCCAAGAAACCTTCAAAGATTTGGAAGACCATGCCATTACATTTGTTAGATTTATGGTCCAGAGATTTTCCTGATGTATAAATGTGCAGTTTATTCAAGGCTGTTTGTAGAGCAGTAGTTGAGTCTAACCATTCCAAGTGGGCAGTGCAGGTTAAGCTGATAATTGTTGAGCTTCTCCGCCTTGGACGAAAGCTATCGACTCTGTCAACTATAATTGAAGGATTCGCCATAGCAAGACAGAAAAGCAGCCCCGCCAAGGTACAGCCTTGATTTGGACAATTTTTGGGGTATATCTTTGATAATAGGCTCGAGATGCTATGTGATTTCGCCCTTACCCAGGCCTGACTGTGAAATCCCACAATTAGACTTAAAAGTGCATTATTGTCATATATTAGACAGCAAGCGGGGAGGATATCACATATATAAGAATTCAGCTGCCTTGATTTCCATGAAAGCTAGAAACAAAAAAGCATTGATCTGTTTGCTTGTTTAATCGACTACAATGCGGCATTCAATTGCATCGATGGAACAAGGCTGTGGTTGAAACAGATATTGGGAAATTGCCCCTGTCTGCTCTGCTGTGTATTCTACCCGCGGCTTCTCTCCGATATATTTCTTTCCCTGTCTGCTTCTCTGGTGCATTGGGCCTCTCTCTGCCCCCTGTACCCGATGGCTGCTATCCGCTGTATTTCACACCTTCTCAGCTCTCTCGTGCACTGAGCATCTGGCTTCTCCCTGGTCTATTGTGCATTCAGGGTGCTCTGTTGCGCCCCCTGACCTCTCTCTGGTCTATTGTGCCCACCTGGTTGACCTCTGGTCAGTTGTGCCCCCTAATGCTCTCTTGTCTTTTGCACACCCTGGAGGGTCCTGGTCTGTTCAGCCACTGTATGTGTGGCTGTTCCGTGCCCCAATATGCCTCTTTACTACTCGCTGGCCTAGCGCGCCCCCTGATAGTTTGTGTTTTGTGGCCCCCACTGGCCGTTCTCTATTTGTTGCAGACCCCAGTTGCTCCCTGTTGCATTGCACCCCCTTGATCCTGCTGCCTCCTGGGCACAGAAGCAAGGTTCTCCTTAATTGTGGGAGCATGTTAAAGCTTTGCCTCGTGATCCATCACCGTCACCAGGCCCGATTCCTGTGAGTGTGCTCGTTTCAATGCTCCTCATGGTATTCTGCCCATGGGGTCAAGTCAGTCTAGAACCTGTAGGCCTCAATAACACCATCCCGGGTGGGGTATTTACAGTACACGGTGTCCTGTTTACATGCAACACTGAACCGCCCTCGTGCCAGAGACCAGCACTACTGCGCAGTGTGGCGCGATCGGAGCAAGGGCGCCCTGCCCTTGCTATGATGCGCTTATCAGCTCTGTGCAGGCTTCGTGAACCTTAGTGGACATGTTTACACTTCATCTGCGTTCATAAACGGAGGTTGTTGTGCAGTTCATTTGTTTTGAGGGAAATTTGGCGCCTAAAGATATTTTGAATGCTGCGCGTTACGTGCTGGCATTCGCACTCCCCAAAGATGACGTCTGACCTTCTCGCAGACGGGCACTGGAGCGTGCACCTGAGGTCAGAGGTAGCCCAAAAGTGACGACTGCATTTATACTTCTTCAACTTATTGGATGTAGATGAGTTGTCTGTCTGTCTTGGCTTTTGGTGTCCACAAAATGGTGCAAATGATTCAGACCACAGCAGCTCACTTTGGTCGATGTGAACACTCTGAACTATGTTCTTTGCACTGTTTCTTTGGGACAGTGTTTCTGTTTGAAATGTATCGGCTGCAAATACATAAAAATAAGCTCTCCAGGCCCATCCCTGCCTCCTTTTGGCATACTGACGCTCCCTTGATGGTTTACCATATCTAACCCCAGGTCTCGCACTTCCCTGCGTCTGCCAATGATCTTTCCTCAAACATTCGACTCTTGACCAATGCTTCACCCATACCGTATTTGTTACACGCCACAGAGCTTTGAAGGCATCCCATGTCGGGTATGAGCAGCCTTTTCTGCTTTTAGGTCTTTTCTGGTATTTGTACTTTTGTTTTTCCATTACAAATGCAGGACCTTTATTTTATTTATTTGGGAACAAAGGCTAGAATGAATTCATTTGCTATCATGCAAAGAAAACCGGTCTGTGTGAGCTGCTCATGCCTGAAAAAGCCACCTTCTGGTTTATTCCAACCGGTTAGGAACATGCATGGCCGAAGCCAGTGGGTGTGACCCTGGCAAGCCAGTGATTTGATTTCTAGCTCTGATTTGCGAAAATGACATTTATAGTATACTTACTAAGAGTCGTTCAGCCAGCCCTCTTCATCCATTGGTCTGTTATTGTGTCAGTCAAATTGATCTCCCCACCCCCCATCACAGGCCAGCCCACTTCAGGCACTGGCTAACTTCACTGTGGGTGACTGCATTCCACCCTATCTCAGAGAGCACATCTACACACCACACAAAAAAGACCCCTTATGTTCCAGGGACTACAATGGCAATATGTGCCTTTTGAGACCAAAAAATGTTTGCTTTTAGACCATTTTTTGTTTTTTTAGATCGATGAGGGAATGGGAGCTTTCCCAATAACTAAGTTTTTGCAGAAAACATGGCAAAACAAAACATGCATTGACAAAGCCAAAAGGCAAAATTAGCTTTGCCAGTGCTTGCTTATTATTGCAAAAGTAGGCACCCAAAAGCAAAACCTATTCCACCTAAACATGGCAGCCATATGCTTGTCATTAAAATGTTGAACTGAAAGAATATCAACTGCATACAATTGTAATAGACCATTATGGGTCTTTCCTGGCAGGCATGTGTACTCCGAGCAGGTGCAGAAACATGTCTTTGTTTTATTGCTTGCACGTCACAGGAAAATATGATTCTAGTCGGTGCAAAGAAAAGGTACTATTGGCTTTGAGTTACTGTAGCCTGAAGATATAGTTTATGCATATAACGGTGACTGAAAACTTTAAAAGTATAAGGAATGAAACGAAAAAAGCATTGGAAAAGGAAAGTAGTGGTCCACCGTTCTTGGTGCTGAATTGCACTTCCTTTTAGGATGTGCATGTGTTCAGGCCAAATGCCATCACTCCCATCGCAAGATAATGGGGGAAGTGGGCTGACCCCTTGTTCCATGCTGTGTACTGAGTGGGTGGAAGCAAAATGCAAATGACACTTGAACAGACCAATGGATGAAGAGAGCTGACCCGAAGCCCTTTTCTGGATGTATACATTTATGCATGTCTTCTTTATGATATTCTTTTCGTTACATAAGGTAGGCAAAACAACTAAAGCTTCCTCTGGGCTGGACCTAAAATGGTGTTTCTGACACAGCTTAAGAACCCCTGATTTCTAAATTAGCAGTTTATTCAAGAGTCTCTTTAGACCGCCAGGAGTTGAGTTTAACAATTCCAAATTGTTGGCGTAAGTTAAGTGATAATTGTAAAGCTACCCAGCCTTGGAGGAAGGCTATCGACTCTGTTTACGATCATTGCAAGATTTGCATTAAAAAGATATAAAAGCAATGCTGCTAAGTTGCAGCCTTGTAACTAAGGCGATTTGTGGGTTCTATCATTTGTGATAGGTCCGATGTGCTAGTAACTCCAAGTCCATTTCAGTCATTTTTTTTGGACTTTGGTGCAGATGTGAGGGGAGCGGATTCTGAAGTGTTGTCCAGTTCCAGGTTCTATCCAATTCTAGATGTCAGATCTTCAGTGCAGTAAACTGTTTTGGGGGTCATAACTAAAGTGCTGTGTCCAGTTCTGGTGCAAAAAGAACAATTGATGGACAGAATGCAAAACAGCATCATATATTCACCCCAGTACAAAAATCTGAGCCTAAATCCATCGTTTTTTTGCTCCCAATGCCATTCCAGTTTGAACCCAGCCATATGCAAATCAGTCTTGATCCTGCTCCCTATGGGAACATTCCAGCCCGAACTGCCAGTTCTGGGGCTACATCTCCACCCTTTTGCCCAGTTCTGCAGTTCACGTCTGGTGTGGCGTGCCCAGAGAACACATCTGTAGTATTGTCCCCAATTCTGGAGCTCTCGTCTGAAGCACAATATCAAATTCTGGGGGCGACTTCTGACGTGTACCAGTTCTAGGGGTCACATCTAAAGCGTTGCGTCCAGTTCTGGGGCTACATCTCCACCCGTTTGCCCAGTTCTGTAGTTCTTGTCTGGTGTGTCGTGAGCAGAGAACACACCTGTAGTATTGTCCCCAATTGCGGAGCTCACATCTGAAGTACAGTGTTGAATTCTGGGGGCGACTTCTGACGTGTACCAGTTCTAGGGGTCACATCTAAAGCGTCGCGTCCAGTTCTGGCGTGAAATGTGGTGTACCATGTACAGGCCTAGAGTTCACATCTAGTGTTTGCCTGGTTCTGGAAACCACATCTGGAATATTATTCCCAGTTCTGGAGGTCAAGCCTGCACTGCTGGACCCGATCCGGGAGTCCTTCTTGTGGATAACAGTTTTGGGTCACCTCCCTTTTTAGGTCTCGCCTACGCAGCGCGCATGCGTTGCATAGGAGGGCCTTTAGCCGTCGCTCTGGTCATTTTCAAGCATACACTCGTGCTTGTGGCGGCATCCACCTTGCGGGAGCGAGCAGGGGCGCGCCACAAGCACGAGTGCAGTGCTTGAAAATGAGCAGACTGCGCGCGAACACACGCACCACTCCCGGGCTCACCTCCTGCTCCCCCTCTCTCTCACGCGCATAGCTCCGCACTATACTTCTACCAAATATTGGCATTTCACCAATCCAGGGATTCCATTCGGCAGCCAATGAAAATCGGGCGGCCATCTTTGACTTCCTAGTGCATAGTCTTACTTTGCATTATCGAAAGTTTGCAAAGATTTGGCAGAGGGTGTTTCCGTTATCTATTTACCCTCTACTGACTAAATTAAGTACTGTCGTAGCTCTGTTGTCGTTAAACATTTATGTATTTATACAAAGCGGCTGTTCTTTCTATAATGTGTTATTTTTTATCGATGCACTAGCGCCACCCTTTAACCCAACGTACGTCCCCTGCAACATGTCAACTCTGTTCTGCCAGCAGGCAGCCCGTCACGTGTTGTGAGCCGTCTTTCGCCAGTGCGTATGAAACAATGGGGTAACCCAGTTATGTGCAGAACCTGGGGATAGGTACATTAAGTGAACAGTGGTTCTGCCACCAAGTAGCTTCAAAAAACATAAAACGTATTTATAGAATTTGTCCCTCTACCATGATGAGACTTTCATTTAATGAAAAATATCAAAGCAAAACTAACCCAAACTAAAGAAACTATACCAAAAGATCACTCATGTACTTCTGAATATGTTTGAGATTTTATAATAACATCAAAAAAAAACTTTTGTTCTCAAAGTGAAAACAGGACATTTAAATATACACACACAGATATAGTGTACAATTACACTTTTGGTGAATTCAAGATGTGAAGTGAACACAAAGGTGTGTTATATATCACAACACAATATAAAAATAACAAAAGAACATATATTGAAAACACATATTTAAACACAGTGTGAGGTACATGGAGATTATGATTCAACCCAAACAGCAATTAATCTTGTACATTTTAAATGGTCTAGGTGATCATCAACACTTGGAAGTGTGCGTCGACGTTTCGACCCCTGGGCAATGTTGCGATTGTGTTATCATCTGTGGGGGGTCTTCTTCAGGACTTAATATAGAGTCTGTGTGTGGCCTTTAAATTGGGTTCCACCTGGATACCAGAATAATAGTTAATACAGCACGTCAGCTTGTAAAATGTAAGAGGTTGATCTGAGTCCAACAGGTTTCCTCTGGTCAGATAGGTGATAAGGGAGTCAGTCAGCTTCCCTGGATGCAGTAGATGGCATTGAATGCCAAAGAGAAGTCTGGGACAATTAATTAGTTTCCAGACCCAGGTGGAAGCACTGTCTGGAGGCGGTCGGCCCCGACAGCCATTGCCCTAAATTATTTCTTCACTCACAATAGATGACCCCGAGCGCCTGACGCCGGAGAAATTGTAGGCACTGTGTGCCACTGACTCCCTTATCACCTATCTGACCAGAGGAAACCTGTTGGACTCAGATCAACCTCTTACATTTTACAAGCTGGCGTGCTGTATTAACTATTATTCTGGTATCCAGGTGGAACCCTATTTAAAGGCCACACACAGACTTTATATTAAGTCCTGAAGAAGACCCCCCCACAGATGATAACACAATCGCAACATTGCCCAGGGGTCGAAACGTCGACGCACACTTTCAAGTGTTGATGATCACCTAGACCATTTAAAATGTACAAGATTAATTGCTGATCGGGTTGAATCATAATCTCCATGTACCTCACACTGTGTTTAAATATGTGTTTTCAATATATGTTCTTTTGTTATGTTTATATTGTGTTGTGATATATAACAACACACCTTTTGTGTTCACTTCACATCTTGAATTCACCAAAAGTGTAATTGTACACTGTATCTGTGTGTGTATATTTAAATGTCCTGTTTTCACTTTGAGAACAAAAGTTTTTTTGATGTTATTATAAAATCTCAAACATATTCAGAAGTACATGAGTGATCTTTTGGTATAGTTTCTTTAGTTTGGGTTAGTTTTGCTTTGATATTTTTTATTAAATGAAAGTCTCATCATGTTAGAGGGACAAATTCTATAAATATGTCTTTCGACGGTGCAGCAAAGGAAACGCTGTCTAGGTTCTGTGCGGCTGTCATTGAAAGGGACTAACTGCTTATGGCAGCACTCACGACACCTGTAAGCCAAATCCTTCATTTCAAAACTCTTATTTTCTTTGACACGACGTGATATAATATGCAGATGCGTTAGTTTCGATTGCTGCTCCTATAGTCTATTTGCATTCCATCACTTTCTTTCACCCCACCTCCCATCCCTTCTCTAAGCAAATGACATTCAGGTAGGCAGTGAGCATCATCATGGTTTTACTTCTTGTCGTTGCCTCGCAATGTACGTCATTTGCCTCCTTTCTGCATGCCTATTGTTGAAGCATCGCCCACCATCTGATCTTTGTACTGACGAGCGCAACCGCGTTGGCACTTAATGTCGGAGTCTATTGGGACGCTCCTGTGCTGCTGGTAATAAAGGTTGCTGCTCCAAGGAAGGTTGCGCTTCTATCATGGAAGAATTTTATTTTTATTTTTTAAAGCACTATGTACTTGAATCAAGGCAGATAGTTCTATTCTTACACTGACATCCCATTCGAGTTTCTGAAAGTTGTAGTCTGCTCTTCATTTATAAAAACACAAAATGTAAACTTGTTTTTTCACTTCCATTTTTACACTGTATGTCGTCTAATGGAATTTGAGATTAAAAATGGATTGTGATTTTCAGAATGTGAAGGCTGATCAACTGCGTGGAAGTCTGCATGTCTGCCTTTCTACCTGTGTGTCCGTCTTTCTGTCTGTCTGCCTGCCTGCTTGCCAGTCTGTCTTTGTGCCCACCGCCAAATTTCTCCCTCCTAATCAATTTTCGGGGGGCTGAGCCTACCATAATTGCTACACTATATTCTTTGCAAATCATATTTCTACATTCTAACAAACCAGCCCCTTCTCATGTTTGAAATCTGCGCTTCCAGTAAGACTGAGCAAGGGTGCCCCTCCAATTTTTTTATTTTTATTTTTTAAAGTCTCGCCTACCGGACAGCCTGTAGCCTTTAGCTTTTAGTGAACCATTGACCATACCAACAAGCATTGGCATAGCCAATAGGTCTCGCCTTTGGGACCTTATAAGTGTTTAGCCATGCAACACTTGATGTTGTTGCACCAAGGATATTGTGCTGGATAACTAAACACTTATAAGGTCCCAAAGGCGAGACCTATTGGCTATGCCAATGCTTGTTGCACATTGTATTCCGTTCTGCATGGAAACGCGGTTTGACGCCTCCTCAGGGGTAGTAAGCGCTATATAAATACAATTACAGTATTCGAAATGTTGAGTCCAGTTTGGCAGCACAGCTGGAGTATTGTATCGACTTCAGGAACCCTCCTTTAGTTTATTGGGTCAAGTTCTGGATGCCATGTTGTAGTGTAGCTCCTATTTCCCTAATAGGCTCTGCGCATTGGAATAATATCCCCTATAGGTTTGACATAGGACTAAGGTCAGTATGTCCCTATCGAGTATATTAAACTTAATTACTTGTGCCAGCTAGCTCAGAGGCCACTAGAAACTCCTTGACAAACAAGAAGGGAGTAGTTTCTGGCAGCCGCAAAACATGACAACTTTGTTTCCCTTTAGAATCAGAACGTGTCCCAGAGTCGTGGAAACAATAGATAACTATTTCACTCAGCTCAATCGTGCATGCTTAGTTTTCCTCAAAGTTACACAGAAAGAAATAGACGGGCGTTTCAATAAAAGATTTATTGAACCGTCTTGTTTCTCGTGTAAGTAAAATGTGCAGTTACGATCACAAGACAGTATGCAAGATAAATAATGTACAGCGTAAGCAGTAGAAATAAATAATACTGCGATAGCATTATCTCTTAGCAGATATTCATTCACATAAATAACACAGACTAAAAATGCGAGTACTCATACGATGCGTTTCTAAGCTAGTTCTACCCCAATGTACCTAACCTAACCTAGGTGTAGGGAGAGGTATGAAGTAGGTGAAGTATTCCTTACTATGGTATACTAAGAGTATGTTAAGCCTAGTATGCCAAGAGTCCCTCTAGGTTCTAGTCAGCTCCATACCTTTAGCATGAGAGAGGTAGGAATCTCTTTGCCAGACTCGAACTCCAACACCCCGCGAGGGAAGTTAGATCACTGGAAGCTGGACTCTCTGCGTGCAGGGATGACAGCGTCTTCTCAGTGCGTCGGGCCGGGAAACGGGCTCCTTTGAAGTCGAGGTCTCCTCTAGTTTACAAGGGCTAGGGAAGGTATATTTATACCTGAGAGGTACCTCAGAATGTTAGCATTGACGTGAATCGGACAGCGGAAGACGTCATGAATGAACCCCTAAGGTATAATGGTTCATGCATAATAGATGAGTCCTTGAAGAAATCAATAGTCCTGTGCTAGGGAAATTCCCGAAGCCTAAGGGTCTGTTCTTCAAGAACTCGTTGTGACGTTAGGGTGGACGGATGTCGGAGACCATGCCTGTATTTGGAGTGCACGGTTTAATGCCTAAATAAGGACTGGGATTTTATGCCTATATAAGGGCAGGGCGAATTGTGCCTATATAAGGACATTATACAGGAAAGCCCATGTATGGACACCCTAAGAGGAATACAACACCCTCTCCACTTTCGTGTGTACGATAATACTAAAATGCTAAACATTTAAAATGCTAAACATTAAATGGAGTACCGCATATTGCTAAAATATTTCATAAAACCATTTAAAAGGCATTTAAAAAACCTATTATAATGCAAAAGGTACTGTACATTTGAAGCATTGCTTTTCATATCAGGCATATATTTAAAAATAAAATACAATATGAATGAATTTAGCAATAATATTTACATTTGACAGAAAATGAACGATAAGTTGTTCAAAAATCAAAGTCATTTCATGTCATGAAAATGAATGAACTTTTTAGACAAACAAGATGACTAAGTGTCTGTGGAAGTACCGCGAAGTCTGTACTATAAGGCTAGTTCTACTTTAAGCAGATTGAAGTGCCATTTTAGTTCGAAAAATTCGAAAAAGTTCAAATTTGGGAAGAGTTCCAAGTTTTTGAAGTATGAAGGCCAAATTGTTACTGCTTCTCTGGAACACTGTGGGCTGAATCAGAGTCAGTTTTACGGGTCTGGTGTAAACATGAGATCATCTATGTCTGTAGACAAAACATCGTCCACTGAAGTTGGTGTCAGTTGGAACACCTCGTGTAGTAGATTAATTGCACAGAGATGTGAAGCACCGCTTTCAGCATAGGTTGCCGCAGCAATGTTCGCGTCCGTTGTTACCTGTGTGCCTGTAGATCTTTCTCGTACCTCAGCAGCAGCCGGAAGCGTCTGTGAGATCTCAATGAATGCTGACATCAGGATTGGCAGCCTCTGGGGACAACACAGAGCATGGGCCGTTATCGGGACCAGCAGAGTATCGACATCCGTTGGCGTTGCTGATGGAAATGTTAGACAGGTGTCCAACACGCATTCTTCACCGCATAGCAGGCAGCGTAGAACAGGTAAGATGCAATCTTGCCAGATTGGTCTGAATGACAGGAACCACGTGGTATTAAGGTCCCGTAGACGAGTCATGCCCAAAAGCTGTACTATTCGCTCACGGCACTTTCGTTCAAGGAGAGCTTTCTCCATTTCGCTCGGAGTGATGTCTGCGAATAGGCTGGCCATAGCGTAATAGCAGGAAGAGAAATAGAATTCCGGCAACAAGTGCTAGAATTAATGGTATGACCACAAGCAACAATATCTCAATTGGTATCAATGACGAAGACAGTTAAAAAAGTATGTAACATACATTACGAGGAAGGAAAAAGGGAGACTCACGCAAGATTTCTCAATTGTGCACATGGCATCATATAATTAGAAAGAAATATTTGGAGACGGTACAGTTGTATCAGCACTGTAAGCATGAATCATATATACAGCCCAATTTGGACTTGGTGCATAAATGTGCTCGTGACACATATGAGTGGCGACGCAAGTGACAAAGTGCAAGCAGCGAAAAGGCGCGTAGTGAAAAATGGTGAAAGTATGTACAAGTGACTGTGTGGTTCAGCACAAAATGATTCACAATAGTTGCGTAGGGATTGATGGCATGAGTTAAATAGAACCACACGGGGTAAGGGCGCCTTCAATTGCGCTGAGGGGTCGACAGACGTTTCGATCCTATTGAATCAGGATCATCTTCAGGACGGGGCTGCTGTATTGAAAGTGCTGAGGATGTTGCGGTTCCAGATCCACAGTAGGAGGATGAAGGTAATCCGGCGTCTGTGGTGAGGTGCACCAAGGAGTGTGCAGAGCTCGCCGTAGGTTAATCTGTGCGGTTGCCGAGAGGGGAGCCGTAAGGGAGGACGGTGTATTTAGCCCGGCGCCTAGGAGGGCAGCGTAACAGGCAACGAAGGCCGGCAGATGGATATCCTCGGAGAAACCGGGTATCGAAGAATCGGGTGGTGGAATCAATCCAGGAGGAAGGTGAGGTGCTTCAGTCAACCGGGGACCGCCACAGAAGTGTCCGGTTTCGAAACTGTGGCGGTCCCCATCTGCCGGCCTTCGTTGCCTGTTACGCTGCCCTCCTAGGCGCTGGGCTAAATACACCGTCCTCCTTTACGGCTCCCCTCTCGGCAACCGCACAGATTAACCTACGGCGAGCTCTGCACACTCCTTGGTGCACCTCACCACAGATGCCGGATTACCTTCATCCTCCTACTGTGGATCTGGAACCGCAACATCCTCAGCACTTTCAATACAGCAGCCCCGTCCTGAAGATGATCCTGATTCAATAGGATCGAAACGTCGTCGACCCCTCAGCGCAATTGAAGGCGCCTTACCCCGTGTGGTTCTATTTAACTCATGCCATCAATCCCTACGCAACTATTGTGAATCATTTTGTGCTGAACCACACAGTCACTTGTACATACTTTCACCATTTTTCACTACGCGCCTTTTCGCTGCTTGCACTTTGTCACTTGCGTCGCCACTCATATGTGTCACGAGCACATTTATGCACCAAGTCCAAACTGGGCTGTATATATGATTCATGCTTACAGTGCTGATACAACTGTACCGTCTCCAAATATTTCTTTCTAATTATATGATGCCATGTGCACAATTGAGAAATCTTGCGTGAGTCTCCCTTTTTCCTTCCTCGTAATGTATGTTACATACTTTTTTAACTGTCTTCGTCATTGATACCAATTGAGATATTGTTGCTTGTTGTCATATTATTACCCAGATCTCAATTGGTTTATGGGTCAAACTCCTGTCGTTTTTTCCAAGAATTAATGGTATGCCACCAAACACCGAATGTGCAAAGTTCGGGATTATTCCGAGTATTGCCTGGAAAGGTGCTAACAGACCGGTACAGATGCTCTTAAATACATGTATAATTCCACTTGTATCAGACATGTTGAAGATACGTGTAATCATTTCTACGAAATGTATAGGGCAGTTTGTACGTATTAAAGTCTGTATCTCAGCCGAAATCCTTGCTACTTGTAGCTCATAGGTTTCTTTGGCCGAGGTCAAAGGCACTGTTTGCTGTAAAATCATGGCTTTCATTCTGCTCAAAGTATCAAATCTTATAAAAGAGACGTTCAGCGAAGGCCACAAAGGCGACTCCTGACTGTGTCTATTGGGGAAACAATACTTGCATACAGCAAGTGACCCTGGAGTTGACCGTTACTAGATATGGGATGCCTGGCAACATGCTGCAGCAACTCTGATCATTCAACATGAGGTAACTCCCATTAGAAAGTTGTCCAAACGTTGGATTAATCACAGCAGCTGGTGTACCCTGCTGATGGCAAGACAAATTTGCCACAGAACCATTGCAAGCCCCGTGTAAAGAAATGTCCTGACATATAAGTTAACCGCTCAGTGTACTTTTACAGTGTGTACCGCTCAAAAACACTTCACGATCCCCACTCCAACATCTATATGTATACGGTAAATCCCAAGATGTCTTAATGTATTCCTTACCCAACCTTTCATATTTGCCTGCTTGCATTTGTCTGAGGCAATACTGAAACTGAAAAGTAGTCACAGGTAATGTGATTTTGCCATGAATGAGCCATTCTGTAGCTGGTTTTTCTGCCACTGTGAATGGTAACTTTTCCAGTTTTTCAATGCTTAGCACTGTATACCTTGCTCCTCTTTGTGCCAGTTCGATCTGTTTATCAGTTAGATTGTATTCTGCAAACAGAGCCGATGTGTTGATGAAACGCCAAGGCACATAGCCCGCTCGCAAAGATTGCAGCGTCCAGCTTAATAACACAATAGAACGTAATTGAGATTGGCCTTTTGTAATCGTGCCAAATCTTGTTCTAGTATGTCGATAGCAGAGGATACAATGCCATCCAATGAATATATTCTGGAGGACAAAGTTGTTAACCCATTGTCGACCACATTGAGTGTTTTCTCTAAATTAATACGATCAAGTTCACGTATTCGTTCTACGGCTTCCATCTGTGACACTTTCCATGCTTCATTATAGTCAGCATAAATGCAGGCATATATGAAACGTTTTTGACGCGGTTTTCTTGGTCCAAGCAAAAATTCACTAATGTCTGCGTCTTCTTTAAGTAAGGATAAGTGTTGTTTCACATCCTGTAGTGTAGATTTCTGAAGCCAATCGAGGCATAATTTTCCTACACTGTATGTTGTTACTACCCCCGGATGCTGTCTTTGGACGTATCTTGGGTCTGGCCTATGAATAGTAAAGCCCTGAGTTTTATTCAGGAATCTTTTCTGACAGTTGTTCCTGTCTGTGGGCCAGATCAACCATTTTTTCCAATTAGGATTAGATCTGTTGAGTTGTAGTATATTGTCAACTGTCACCACTGCTTGTGTATTATTGTCACTTGCAGGTGTTGGTACAGAAGGTGTTTTCATCTCTTTGATCTTGGCTAGGCCAAGACAAGATGTTTGTTGGACAGTTTCATTCAAAAACATTATTTGTTCAGGGATGATGCAGGCTCTAAATAAAGCTTCTATCCCCTGCACTTGCCAATCTTTAGTACCCCAGACAGTTTTTGTGTCTATTGTGTCTTTCCATAAGTCGAAAACCCTGTCTAGACAGTTGGGCAATAAATAATGCAGAATAAATCTGTTTTGTATTTGTTAACATAATTTTCAGTCCTGTTTTGTTTACATTTTTGTAGTAAACGTTTCTGGATCAGATGTATTGTAACCTGAAAAATATGGAAACTTGTTGGCAAATGTTTTTGAACTACCTTGTGGTGGCGTAGGACAATGCTCCCATTGGTTAAACATAAACACATTTCTAGGATAAGCAGATTTATGCAAATAATGATGACCATAGTGGTTATAGCAATACAGCTCTTCATAGTCTGATGAACCCTCTAAATATTCATTTTTAGAAAATGCAGCAGATTTTTCTAAGTCAAACATTATGTCATTAACAGTCTCAAAGTCCCAATCATCAGAATAGGTACTGGACGAAATTAGATTACTTAGTGAAATTTTAAACAAATGTGGAATATTCAATTGTTCCGTCGGGCCGAAGATATCAAAATCTGTTTTGTCCCACACTATACCATCCTGTATAGGAATAGCTGTGATGTTCACTGATGACAAGTCTCTTGCTTCACAATGGGAAGATTTATGAGGTTTCAAAAGTACGTTCACGTCTTTTCCTTCAGTATTCACATGGATGTATCTGCCACTTATAAGCAAGCTCACAGTTGTAACCAAAGCTAGCCAGAGCAGGAAAACAAAAAGTCCAGATGTAATCCAGAGTTCAATCCATGGAGAAACCAGATAAGTCTTTTTCAGAAAGTGAAGAAAGTCTTGTACTTGCTGCTTGAATTTCAATGATGCTGGCGTCGTTTCAGGTTCACTCGGATCTTCTGAGAACGTATCAAAGTTAATGAAATAGCCAGAAGCAGTTCTGTCAATTGTTGGAATTGCATCAGGATTTGTAGAAATCGCTGGAACCAGTTGATCACTTGCTACATTGGTGTAGACAGGTGTATTTGGACGAACTGTTACTTGATTTTCAAGAGGGATGAGTTCCATAGCGTTGTTGCTTAGTCCTCCATCTGTTACAGCTGAATTCTCGATTGTTATCAGTCTTTCAGTCTGAACCTCTTGGATAGTAGCGAGAGGAGTGCGTCTGTACTAGGTCGGAGTCCACGAGGCCTACTATTTAGTATTGGCCACATACTGTGGTTTGATGAGGTCGATGGACACAAATCTTTTCTCCTTTCTTCCAGCAAGGGGCGGCAGAAGTACTGTTCTTGTTCCTTGAACTGCTAGGACAGGTACTGGTTGTCTGTAAGAAGGTCCAAATTCCTTCTTGTCCGCAATTTTTTCTCTGACTAGATCCCCAACTTTTGGAATCCAGACAGGCCTTGCTGGGACCGCCGGTTTTTCCCCAGTGGTGGTTGGCTGTAGGAATACGTTGCTTTGTTTCCTTCTTAACTCATTCAGTTCCTGTAAAACAGCCAAACGATCTTTGATATCAAACGATTTATTTTCCACCACTGTGCCTCCGTCATCGAGATCTGGTACCAACATTCTTGTCCCAAATAGGACCTCATATGGAGTGACCCCCCCCTGGAGAACTTCTTGGCAGGTTATTCAATGAGCGTTGGACCCCATAAAGGTGTTTGACCCACCCATCACCCGAACCTAATACCCTAGCTGTTATAGACTGCTTTATGTCCCGGTTTTTCCTTTCCACAACCGATGGAATGGAAAGGAGTACCGCAATGCAACGCCCAGACTGGCCATGGCTTCTTTGTAAGCCCGAGAGCTAAACGCAGGGCCCTGGTCAGAATGTAGCGTGCCTATTGCGTATGTGCCGATAAAGACTCGCAAATCTTTTATAACAGTTCGAGCGTCAGCTGAGCGCTGAGGCCATATCCATAGGAACCTAGAGCATGAATCCACTGCAACCATGATATATTTATAGTTACCGTCCCTTTGCAAGGGACCGCAGTGGTCCAGGTAAACACAAGCTAATGATTTATCTGAAATTAACAGGGGTGTCTGCGCAGGGCGTTTCACTGTGGAGACTTTCATCTGTTGGCATATATCACATTCTAAAACATAGTTCTTTGTTTGTTTTCTAATGCCAGGCCACCAATATCTTTGCTTGAGTAAAGATACTGTTGCAGAAACACCTGCATGGGCAGAAGCTATCCCTTCGTGTGCTGCTAGGATTAGTCCTAATCTACGTTCCTTGTTTGGAATTACCCTATCCCCCACTCCAGGGATTCGAGCAAAAGGAACGTTGTTCGCATCAATTACATAAGAGTACTTGAGTGGAAACTTTTTTGGTAACGCTGCACCACTGCCTTTGCTTGTAGCATTGACAGCCAACATTATCTCACTGTCTATTTTTGTTTTTGAACGAGTGATCGCAGCTACGGAATAATTAGAAAATATTATTCTTGAGACCTGGTCGAAATTTTTCAGTAATTTCATACCTAAATTTAGAGCAGGCTCTGCCCCGTATTCATTTTGAATTTGTTTCAGGACATCAGGTATTACCGCAATTGACGGAATGCCATGTGTTTTAGTATAGATGGCAGCAAAGACTGAGCCCCAAGTGGTGCAGTCTTCCAGTTGTGGTGTGATCCCCATCGGTAAACTGATTGTTAGGATTCTGTGTTTCTCATACGGGCTAGTATTTGGAAATACTGCTTCGATTTGAGTAATTCTTTTGAGCTATCCAGAATGGAATTTGCTCACGTTTTGTGGGCATTTTACCCATGACTGCGTATAGAGTCTGTGGTGTAATTTTTAGTGTATTCCCCTGTTGGGGAGTTTGATTTGGAAGTGTCAATGGTTGTTGGACTGTGAAAGTCCGCATGACATATTGAACCAATTGTCTGTAGATTTTTATTAATTCTTGTAGTTGAACAAGTAGTTCCTCGTCTGACATTTCTTCAATGTCGGGATGAGGTGTGTAGCCGGCTAAAATCGGCCATGTTGCTCCTGGTCTACCTAGTGGACCGAGCCTGGTAATGTTTTTGTGATGTTTTAGGGCGCCTTTAAACCAGAGCTGATGCTCTTGGTATGTTAATGGAATTTCAATATCCTCGAAAGGAATGTATTCCTCTGGTGGATCATCTTCTTTGTAGAAGTGAAACATGTGTGTTACTGGATTGGATTCAGGAAATATTACCCATGAATAGAATACCTCTGTCTGAAAGGATTCGTGTGCCTCTATCACGAAAACTGCTCTACCACCTCTTGGTGGCAGACCGTGTTTTATAAGTTTTAGAGTGATGGCTCTTCATAAGTTTGGATTGATGTCTATGACACCCTCCTCGGTTTCAATTAAACCTGTAATGTTAAAAACTGCTGCTTGGGCTGGATCAGCCACAGCTCCACCGTTTCCGGTGGCATCGTCGGAGTCAGGCATTTTGTTGTTCGAAAAATGTAGAACACGTTTCAAGAAAACAAAGATAAGGTGCACAATATTTTGGAACACTGTATCCTTCAACGTTGAGCAAACCAAACAGCTAATGTATAGGGTGTTTCCCTATGTAGCCGTGGTGGATACTTAACCCTGCCCACTCAGACGTCTTTTTGGAGTATATGGGTAGGGGTCCCTGAGAGAAAAAGCACGGCTGAGTTACTCAATATCTAGCGTTAAATTACCGCCTTACCAAACGTTGGGCGCCATGTAGTGTAGCTCCTATTTCCCCAATAGGCTCTGCGCATTGGAATAATATCCCCTATAGGTTTGACATAGGACTAAAGTCAGTATGTCCCTATCGAGTATATTAAACTTAATTACTTGTGCCAGCTAGCTCAGAGGCCACTAGAAACTCCTTGACAAACAAGAAGGGAGTAGTTTCTGGCAGCCGCAAAACATGACAACTTTGTTTCCCTTTAGAATCAGAACGTGTCCCAGAGTCGTGGAAACAATAGATAACTATTTCACTCAGCTCAATCGTGCATGCTTAGTTTTCCTCAAAGTTACACAGAAAGAAATAGACGGGCGTTTCAATAAAAGATTTATTGAACAGTCTTGTTTCTCGTGTAAGTAAAATGTGCAGTTACGATCACAAGACAGTATGCAAGATAAATAATGTACAGCGTAAGCAGTAGAAATAAATAATACTGCGATAGCATTATCTCTTAGCAGATATTCATTCACATAAATAACACAGACTAAAAATGCGAGTACTCATACGATGCGTTTCTAAGCTAGTTCTACCCCAATGTACCTAACCTAACCTAGGTGTAGGGAGAGGTATGAAGTAGGTGAAGTATTCCTTACTATGGTATACTAAGAGTATGATAAGCCTAGTATGCCAAGAGTCCCTCTAGGTTCTAGTCAGCTCCATACCTTTAGAATGAGAGAGGTAGGAATCTCTTTGCCAGACTCGAACTCCAACACCCCGCGAGGGAAGTTAGATCACTGGAAGCTGGACTCTCTGCGTGCAGGGATGACAGCGTCTTCTCAGTGCGTCGGGCCGGGAAACGGGCTCCTCTGAAGTCGAGGTCTCCTCTAGTTTACAAGGGCTAGGGAAGGTATATTTATACCTGAGAGGTACCTCAGAATGTTAGCATTGACGTGAATCGGACAGCGGAAGACGTCATGAATCAACCCCTAAGGTATAATGGTTCATTCATAATAGATGAGTCCTTGAAGAAATCAATAGTCCTGTGCTAGGGAAACTCCCGAAGCCTAAGGGTCTGTTCTTCAAGAACTCGTTGTGACGTTAGGGTGGACGGATGTCGGAGACCATGCCTGTATTTGGAGTGCACGGTTTAATGCCTAAATAAGGACTGGGATTTTATGCCTATATAAGGGCAGGGCGAATTGTGCCTATATAAGGACATGATACAGGAAAGCCCGTGTATGGACACCCTAAGAGGAATACAACAATGTCTGGAATGCTCTGCCCAGTTGCAGGGGGTGGGCACCCCTGAAATATTGCATCTGGGTCCGGTGTTTGAATCTGGGGTGCTGTGACAGGTTCTGTGGGTCACAGCTGAAGTATTGTGCGCTCTTCTGTGTCAGTCCCCATCTATAATATTGTGTCCAGTTTTAGAGGCGACACGTAGACGTTCTAGAGGTAATATCCAGAGTGTTGTACACAGATCATAAAGCCAAACCTTAAGTGCTGTGCCCAGTTCTCTGAATCACATCTGGAATGCGGTAATACGCTGTTGATGTTGCATCTAGAGCGCTGTGTCCTGTTCTAGAGATCCCCTCTAGACAATTCTGTTCCACTCAGAAGTCCACACTTGGTTTATTGTGTCCACTTCTGGAAGCTCCCTCCAGTTGTTGCCCCCAGAAGTTGAGACACCATTCTAGAGTGTTTTAGAAAAAGAAACTGCGTGAATCTGAGCATTTGATGAATTTAGTTTATTCTTCAGAAATTTCGGATATTATGTTAAATCTTTCGATTATAACAGAAACTCCGAAAGGATTTTCAGTCCATTTATATGATTTCAGTGAAACAGAAATTCCACCGGGATTGCCAGCGCGGCGTCCTTTTGTGTGATTCTAGAGTGTTGTGCCCATTTCTGGACCCATATGCAAAGTATTGTGCCTGGATGAGGCCTTACGTCGAGTTCTACAGCTCCTTACATATCTGGAGTGTTGTGCATCATCTGGATGCCACGTATCGAGGACTGTGCGCTGTTCTGGAGTATTGTACCCAGTTCATGAGGCAATGGCTTAAGTGCGGTGTCTACTTTTTGAGTGTTCTGCGCAGTCTTGGAGGTCACATTAGCAGTCATGTGTCCATTTTGTGGTGTTTGTAATGTTGATCTCAGTTCTGGATGTTACACTTAAAGTATGGTGCCCAGTTCTGGAGTCCACATCGGTAGTGCTGTGCCCAGTTCTGGAGTCCACATCGGTAGTGCTGTGCCCAGTTCTGGAGTCCACATCGGTAGTGCTGTGCCCAGTTCTGGAGTCCACATCTGTAGTGCTGTGCCCAGTTCTGGAGTCCACATCTCCAGTGCTGTGCCCAGTTCTGGGTCCTGTTTTTGAGGTCACATCTAAAGTGCAGCATCCAGTCCCGGCTCCACATTCGCACACCCCGTTCTGGAGGTTTTGTCTAACCTTTGGTGTCCAGTTCTGGCTCCAAATCTGATGTGGATAGGCCAACTCTGAGTGAACCCCAGTTCTGGAGTACACATCTGAAATGCTTTGTCCAGTTCCAGAGGTCAGATGACAGTGCTGTGCCCTGTTCCGGAAGTCACATCTAGAGTGGTATTCAGACCTGGATCCACATCTGGAGTGCCATGCCCGGGTCCGGAGTTCACGCATCTGGAGTGCTGAGCCTGGTTGTGGAGGTCTCACATCTGGAATGCTTTGTCTAGTTCCAGAGGTCAGATCTACAGTGCTGTGCCGAGTTCCGAAAGTCACATCTAGAGTTTGGTATTCAGACCTGGCTCCACATGTGGAGTGCTGCCCCTGGGTCTGGAGGTCTGGCATCCGGAGTGCTGCCCCTGCGTCTGGAGGTCCGGCATCCGGAGTGCTGCCCCCGGTTCTGGAGGTCTGGCATCCACAGTGCTGAGCCCGGTTCCTAGGTCTGCCATCCACAGTGCTGAGCCCGGTTCCTAGGTCTGCCATCCACAGTGCTGAGCCCGATTCTAGAAGTCTGGCATCTGGAGTGCTGAGCCCGATTCTAGAAGTCTGGCATCTGGAGTGCTGAGCCCGGTTCTGGAAGTCTGGCATCTGGAGTGCTGAGCCCGGTTCTGGAAGTCTGGCATCTGGAGTGCTGAGCCCGGTTCTGGAAGTCTGGCATCTGGAGTGCTGAGCCCGGTTCTGGAGGTCTGGCATCTGGAGTGCTGAGCCCGGTTCTGGAGGTCTGGCATCCGGAGTGCTGAGCCTGGTTCTGGAGGTCTGCCATCCGGAGTGCTGAGCCCGGTTCTGGAGGTCTGCCATCCACAGTGCTGAGCCCGGTTCCTAGGTCTGCCATCCGGAGGGCTGAGCCCGTATCTGGAGGTCTGCCGTCCACAGTGCTGAGCCCGGTTCTGGAGGTCTGCCATCCACAGTGCTGAGCCCGATTCTGGAGGTCTGGCATCCGGAGTGCTGAGCCTGGTTCTGGAGGTCTGGCATCCGGAGTGCTAAGCCCGGTTCTGGAGGTCTGCCATCCACAGTGCTGAGCCCTGTTCTGGAAGTCTGGCATCTAGAGTGCTGAGCCCGGTCCTGGAGGTCTGGCATCTGGAGTGCTGAGCCCTGTTATTGAAGTCTGGCATCTGGAGTGCTGAGCCCGGTTCTGGAGATCTGGCATCTGGAGTGCTGAGCCCGGTTCTGGACTTCTGGCATCTGGAGTGGTGAGCCCGGTTCTGGAGGCCTGCCATCCGGAGTGGTGAGCCCGGTTCTGGAGGCCTGCCATCCGGAGTGCTGAGCCCGGTTCTGGAGGCCTGCCATCCGGAGTGCTGAGCCCGGTTCTGGAGGCCTGCCATCCGGAGTGCCGAGCCCAGTTCTGGAGGCCTGCCATCCGGAGTGCCGAGCCCGGTTCTGGAGGCCTGCCATCCGGAGTGCCGAGCCCGGTTCTGGAGGCCTGCCATCCGGAGTGCCGAGCCCGGTTCTGGAGGCCTGCCATCCGGAGTGCCGAGCCCGGTTCTGGAGGCCTGCCATCCGGAGTGCCGAGCCCGGTTCTGGAGGCCTGCCATCCGGAGTGCCGAGCCCGGTTCTGGAGGCCTGGCATCTGGAGTGCCGAGCCCGGTTCTGGAGGCCTGGCATCTGAAGTGCCGAGCCCGGTTCTGGAGGCCTGGCAACCGGAGTGCCGAGCCCGGTTCTGGAGGCCTGGCATCCGGAGTGCCGAGCCCGGTTCTGGAGGTCTGGCATCTGGAGTGCCGAGCCCGGTTCTGGAGGTCTGGCATCTGGATTGCCGCCCGGTTCTGGAGGTCTGGCATCTGGAGTGCCGAGCCCGGTTCTGGAGGTCTCACATCCGGAGCCCTGAGCCCGGTTCTGGAGGTCTGGCATCTGGAGCGCTGAGCCCGGTTCTGGAGGTCTGGCATCTGGAGCGCTGAGCCCGGTTCTGGAGGGTGTCATTTTGCACCACCCCCAGTCCATACGGACTGCTCCGTAGTGTGCAATAGGTGACGCATTTTCGACTACAGTGACGGCCGGGAGGGGGCGCTGTGGTGTCATTGTGGTGAATGTATTGTGATGTGCAGTGGAAGTGATAACACCAGTACTATGAAAGGCCTCCCGAAACACTTAACCGTGAATCATGTGGTACCCAAGATGTTGTTGTGCGTGGGTGTGTGCCCCTGCTCTGGAGCACAGTGTCCAGTCCTCTGGGTCACATCTGGAGTGGGGCATTCAATTATCGACGTCACGTCTAGAATGATGTGCTCAGTCTAGAGATCACCTATATTTACTTCACGGCTGCCGCTTCTAAGCGCTAAGATGATATTTGGTTGGCAAGAGGAGCCTGGTCTATTTTGCTCAGCCTCCTTTCTATAGTTTGTAAAGTTTGTGTAACTCTGTACGTATATAAAACGTGTATAACATTGTGTAATGTTGTTCTTGTTCTCAATCCGCCACTTAAGTAACTCTTGTGCAATCTCGTGCACATATGTAACGCGATGCAACAGTTTTTATTGTTATGCGCTTTGACGCCTACGGGCAGTATGCACACTATTAATCGCGTAAATGCATAAAATAAAAATGGTTTGGGTGTAGGAGGTCAATAGGTGCTTCTGGGGGAGGGGGGTATGAATGGTGAGTCTGACAAGCCCATCCGGAACAAGTGGGGCCGGTTTTTAGATCTGCCTGCCCTCCCCTGCTTCAGGGCACAAACACCTCTTGGGCTTCTGCATACTCCTCTCGTGGGGGGGAGGGGGGAGAAGAGTTGAGGGGGGAGGGGGGCGGGGGGGCAAACTCCTATCAGCGGTTCACAGCACCGTGCGGCGCCGGGCCTGCCCAGAATTCCCTGGTGCAAGGGGGGGGGGGCGGGCCTCTACAGAGGAGAAGGGCCTGTGTGCTCAGATAAGGCCCAGTCTGTGCCCGCCACCCTCCAAGGCCAACGGCCCTCCGGACTCTCACGGCCAAGGTAAGGGGTCGTCTTGCATATCCTTTTTTTAAATCTCGCGCCACTTCCGGCCGTGCCGCCCCAGCGTCCTGCGGGTTTTCAAACACTTCACTCACAACCTTCGTTCATCAAGAGAGCACTTCTGTGACGAACACAGGAGTGCAAGGCTATTTGTTTATTTATATAGCGCTTACTACCCATAACGAGGCGTCGTGATTCAATTGTTTCGACTCTAAATGCACATAGTTTTCAATGTCTACTGTGCCTTTTATTAAAGCGCTCTGACGTCAACTCGGACTACAGGCGCACCATATAAAAGAAAATAAACATTTCCTCAGTGTGAACTAAGGAAGTGGCTAAGAACCTTGAATCATCGCTCAGCAGACTCTCCGGATGGTACAGCGACTGGCAGATAACCCTGAACACAAGCAAAATCACAGCAACCTTATTCACCAAAAAACTGAAAAGGAAGCATCCCCAGATCCTCCTCAATGGGGAAGAGATCAAATGGGAAAACAGCAGCTCCTACCTGGGGGTGACTCTGGATTCCAAACTCAGCTGGAGGAACCATGTAGAGAAGACTTGCCAGAAAGCAACAAAAAAATTGGCCGCATTGTACCCACTCCTGAGGACCAAGTCAATGCCACTGCAGAGCAAGGTGCGAGTAATCACTGCAATAATTCGACCAACACTGACGTACGCTTCTCCAGTTTGGAGTGGCTGCCACCCGCAGCTTCGGAAGGACTTACAGATACTGCAGAGCAAGGCCTTACGGATAGCAGCAGGTGCTCCTATCCTCACAAGAACAGCAGACCTCCACAGAGACCTGGGCGTTGAGATGTTGGATGACCATCTCCGCAAACTCAACAGGAATTTCTACAAAGGATTGGATCAAAAGAAAACCCACTGATCAGGAAACTTGCTGACATCTCCGCAAACCCATTTGACCGCTACCCGCGTCCCATCACAGCGCTGACCTTGTGAAACCAGAACAGCGGCTCAGCATCCAAAACTCATCTCTGCCAGAAGGCAATACCGCCTCGGCAGGCATCCAAAACTAATCGCTGTCAGAAGGCATTACCGCCTCGGCAGGCATCCGAAACTAATCACTGCCAGAAGGCATTACCGCCTCGGCAGGCACATAAATCTCATCACCTCCAGGAAGCTACAGCCCCGGCAGGTACCCCAAACTCATCACTGTCAGAAAGGCTACCGCCTCGGCAGGCATCTAAAGTTCATCATTACCGGCTACCCGCGGCCCATCACAGCGCTGACCTTGTGAACCCACCTCAACTGTGACAAAGTGTCACACATCGATAAGAAAACCGAAACAGCAACTAAAAACTCAAAATGAATGTGGAGTAATGAGGCTATTGCCTCGGTATCCAAAAACTCATCACTGTCAGAAGGCATCTGACAGACGAAGACATAGAACAGCGACCTCAGTGTGAACCCTCTGGTCGTCCCTGAGACAGACCCCGTCCGCCACCCGTTCCCAGCGAGCTCTCAAAGACTCTCAAAGCCACTGTGCAGGCTCCCAGCACATAGGCCAAGCAATGAATGGTCGTTATCGATTGCATGACTTTGTAAATGGTAAAAAGGTATTGGTTTTTATGTACATTTTTGTATGTTTGTTTTTACCTATAATGGACGGTGGTGCAGTACACCTTGCGTTTATTTTAAATTAAAATGCCTCTTTTGAAGGATGTTGGTTTGAATGCGGAGTGCTGCCTAGAAGAATTTAGGCGAGCGCCACGGCTTTGTTTCATATTGTAACTCATTCTCAGGGGAGGACCGTGCAGCACTTGGTCATCTGTGGGTGCATGGCACCCCAAATTCACAGTGCCCATTCAAACTCAGAAGGATGGAAGGCAAAGCTGGCCCAGTAAGAATGTACGTCTAAGCTGAATGTTGCACACAGCAGCAACAGGTGCGTTGACACGATGAGCTATGCTGCCTCGATTTGTATCCTATTAAGCCCACCGCATTGTATGGTTTCACACAAGCCTCGACTTTCTTTTGATATGCAAATCTCCCCACTTTAATCCCCATTCACCACGTAAACGGCCTCTCTCGTGTTGATTGTTCAGGACGTAGGAGGAAGGGGGACCTGCAGAGTCAAATAAAAGGTGTTCGTTTGTTTAAGCGGTCTTCCCAAAAATGCTACACGCAGCAAGAAAAACAAAAAGGTTCAGCCATTACAGCAGACGACATTCGCCCAAATCGTTATTAAACACAGAATAACAGAATTAAACTTTTCGATCCAAACACCTTCCTCGCGTTCGTAAAAATTCAAAACTTTCATTGGAAGTGCCGGTGCCGCCCCCTAGCGGTTACTTCTTAGTGCGCATTCATGGCTGAAAATAATGAGACATTAAAAATAAAACTGTCTCCAGACGTTTAAGGGCCTCGTGCGACGCCTGGCGTTCCGGCAACCCTCGGTGGGGAGGGATGGGGGAATAGAGATGGGAGGAGGGTGCGGATGGGTGAAGAGGGAAAGGAGCAGACGAAGTGTTTGGGAGAGAGACAACGAAAGACAAAAGGGGAAAGTGGTTTACGTGAAACGTAGCTGAAAAGGGTGGTTGGTGAGCAGGTGGGGGGTATATTGTCTAGTGTACGAGGGGAGGGCAGGCAGGAGTCGGTGCACGAATACAATGTGTGAGGTTCGCTGGAGTGGCTGGGTCACGTGGTGGGGACGTAGGATTAGTAGGAGGTGTCCGGTGGGAGGGCAGGGGGCATTAGTGAAGTGATACATTCAGTGCTTAATTTGTAAAATATTAAGTGCCAGGGCTCTGACCTGGAGGCCACTGCAGCTTGCACCACCCATCGCCCTTGTCATCGCTGCCAAAACAACTACTAATCATCTCTCTCGCATGTAAATGCGACAGTTCAGATTATTCCAGGTCCCCAAAGCTAAAGGAATGGCTGGGGAGGCAGGTATTAGCACTATTTTAAAGTATATTGTATTCCTAAACAGCCGTTGTTCTGCTCATCTCTAAATTAGATGAGCAGCGCCACCATGTGGTAGACTGTTCTATGTATGGTGTTGACAATTAGGTGCCGGTGCCGAGCACCGGAAACCAATTAAGTGCCGGTGCTTAGCACCGGAAAGCCCCGGCTCAAATTAAGCACTGAATACATTGCGTGAAGTGCGGCTCTAGTGAGAGGGGGCGGCGCTTGTCCCCTGGAGGTGAGAAGAGGGTGGGGCCTGCAGCTTCTCTATGAACGTGGCCTCCAGCAACTAGAACATTCAGGAACCATGTCCTACTTCACACTAAGGTGTGCACCGCTGTCGCAGTGTCTCGTGGATGCACACTGCCTTCGCATGTCCTGGATGGGTGCAGGGCCTACACACACCCTTCGCATGTCGTGGATGGGTGTGGGCCTGCACACTGCCTCTGTCTGTCCTGGATGGGTGTAGGGCTGCACACTGCCTCGGTCTGTCCTGGATAGGTGTAGGGCTGCACACTGCCTCTGTCTATTTTGGATAGGTGTAGGGCTGCACCCTGCCTCTGTCCTGGATAGGTGTAGGGCTGCACCCTGCCTCTGTCTGTTCTGGATAGGTGTAGGGCTGCACCCTGCCTCTGTCCTGGATAGGTGTAGGGCTGCACACTGCCTCTGTCTGTCCTGGATAGGTGTAGGGCTGCACACTGCCTCTGTCTGTCCTGGATAGGTGTAGGGCTGCACCCTCTGTCTGTCCTGGATAGGTGTAGGGCTGCACCCTGCCTCTGTCCTGGATAGGTGTAGGGCTGCACACTGCCTTTGTCTGTCCTGGATAGGTGTAGGGCTGCACACTGCCTCTGTCTGTCTTGGATAGGTGTAGGGCTGCACACTGCCTCTGTCTGTCTTGGATAGGTGTAGGGTTGCACACTGCCTCTGTCTGTCCTGGATAGGTGTAGGGCTGCACCCTGCCTCTGTCTGTCCTGGATAGGTGTAGGGCTGCACACTGCCTTTGCATGTCCTGGATAGGTGTAGGGCTGCACACTGCCTTCGCATGTCCTGGATAGGTGTAGGGCTGCACACTGCCTTCGCATGTCCTGGATAGGTGTAGGGCTGCACACTGCCTCGGTCTGTCCTGGATAGGTGTAGGGCTGCACACTGCCTCTGTCTGTCTTGGATAGGTGTAGGGCTGCACACTGCCTCTGTCTGTCCTGGATAGGTGTAGGGCTGCACACTGCCTCGGTCTGTCCTGGATGGGTGCAGGGCTGCACACTGCCTCTGTCTGTCCTGGATAGGTGTAGAGCTGCACACTGCCTCTGTCTGTCCTGGATAGGTGTAGGGCTGCACACTGCCTCTGTCTGTCCTGGATGGGTGTAGGGCCTGCACACTGCCTCTGTCTGTCCTGGATAGGTGTAGGGCTGCACACTGCCTCTGTCTGTCCTGGATAGTTGTAGGGCTGCACACTGCCTCCGTCTGTTTTGGATAGGTGCAGTGCTTTAAATGGGCCGGTACTAGCCGGGACTGAGTACCGGCACTTTTTTATTTTGAGAGAGAGAGTACCGGCATTTCTCAGAAGCAAGCAGGTACTCTGGTTCAGAGTACCTGCACTTCTATTTTTCCATTTCAAGCACTGGATAGGTGTAGGGCTGCACACTGCCTCTGTCCTGGATAGGTGTAGGGCTGCACACTGCCTTTGTCTGTCCTGGATAGGTGTAGGGCTGCATCCTGCCTCTGTCACCCTGCCTCTGTCTGTCCTGGATAGGTGTAGGGCTGCACACTGCCTCTGTCTGTCCTGGATGGGTGCAGGGCTGCACACTGCCTCTGTCTGTCCTGGATAGGTGTAGGGCTGCACACTGCCTCTGTCTGTCCTGGATAGGTGTAGGGCTGCACACTGACTCTGTCTGTCCTGGATGGGTGCAGGGCATGCACACTGCCTCTGTCTGTCCTGGATAGGTGTAGGGCTGCACACTGCCTCTGTCTGTTTTGGATAGGTGTAGGGCTGCACCCTGTCTCTGTCTGTCCTGGATAGGTGTAGGGCTGCACACTGCCTCTGTCTGTCCTGGATAGGTGTAGGGCTGCACATTGCCTCTGTCTGTCCTGGATAGGTGTAGGGCTGCACACTGCCTCTGTCTGTCCTGGATAGGTGTAGGGCTGCACACTGCCTCTGTCTGTCCTGGATAGGTGTAGGGCTGCACCTTGCCTCTGTCCTGGATAGGTGTAGGGCTGCACACTGCCTCTGTCTGTTTTGGATAGGTGTAGGGCTGCACCCTGCCTCTGTCTGTCCTGGATGGGTGTAGGGCACACTGCCTCTGTCTGTCTTGGATAGGTGTAGGGCTGCACACTGCCTCTGTCTGTCCTGGATAGGTGTAGGGCTGCACACTGCCTCTGTCTGTCCTGGATGGGTGTAGGGCTGCACACTGCCTCTGTCTGTCCTGGATGGGTGTAGGGCTGCACACTGCCTCTGTGTCCTGGATATGTGTAGGGCTGCACACTGCCTCTGTCTGTCTTGGATATGTGTAGGGCTGCACACTGCCTCTGTCTGTCCTGGATAGGTGTAGGGCTGCACACTGCCTTCGCCTGTCCTGGATGGGTGCGGGCCTGCACACTGCCTTAGCCTGTCCTGGATCCGTGCAGGGCCTGCACACTGCCTCTGTCTCTCCTTGAGGTGTGCAGTGCTCCCACCCCCACATACGGTTGTAGACGCCTCCTCTCTCGTTGGTGTCTGCCTCCTCTCTCGTTGGTGTCTGCCTCCCCTCTCGTTGGTGTCTGCCTTCCCTCTCGTTGGTGTCTGCCTTCCCTCTCGTTGGTGTCTGCCTTCCCTCTCGTTGGTGTCTGCCTTCCCTCTCGTTGGTGTTTTCCCCCCCTCTCGTTGGTGTCTGCCCCCCCCTCTCGTTGGTGTCTGCCCCCCCTCTCGTTGGTGTCTGCCCCCCCTCTCGTTGGTGTCTGCCCCCCCCTCTCGTTGGTGTCTGCCCCCCTCCCGTTGGTGTCTGCCCCCTCTCGTTGGTGTCTGCCCCCCCCTCTCGTTGGTGTCTGCCCCCCCCTCTCGTTGGTGTCTGCCCCCCCTCTCGTTGGTGTCTGCCCCCCCCTCTCGTTGGTGTCTGCCCCCTCTCGTTGGTGTCTGCCCCCCTCTCGTTGGTGTCTGCCCCCCTCTCGCTGGTGTCTGCCCCCCTCCCGTTGGTGTCTGCCCCTCCCGTTGGTGTCTGCCCCCCTCTCGTTGGTGTCTGCCCCCTCTCGTTGGTGTCTGCCCCCTCTCGTTGGTGTCTGCCCCCTCTCGTGGTGTCTGCCCCCTCTCGTTGGTGTCTGCCCCCCTCTCGTTGGTGTCTGCCCCCCTCTCGTTGGTGTCTGCCCCCCCTCTCGGTGTCTGCCCCCTCTCGTTGGTGTCTGCCCCCTCTCGTTGGTGTCTGCCCCCCTCTCGTTGGTGTCTGCCCCCCTCTCGTTGGTGTCTGCTCCTCCTCGTTGGTGTCTGCCTCCTCCCCTCTCGTTGGTGTCTGCCCCCCCTCGTTGGTGTCTGCCCCCCTCTCGTTGGTGTCTGCCCCCCTCTCGTTGGTGTCTGCCCCCTCTCGGTGTCTGCCCCCTCCTCGTTGGTGTCTGCCCCCTCTCGTTGGTGTCTGCCCCCCTCTCGTTGGTGTCTGCCCCCCTCTCGTTGGTGTCTGCTCCCCTCTCGTTGGTGTCTGCCTCCTCCCCTCTCGTTGGTGTCTGCCTCCTCCCCTCTCGTTGGTGTCTGCCTCCTCTCCTCCCCCCTCGTTGGTGTCTGCCTCCTCCCCCCTCGTTGGTGTCTGCCTCCTCCCCTCTCGTTGGTGTCTGCCTCCTCCCCTCTCGTTGGTGTCTGCCTCCTCTCCTCCCCTCTCGTTGGTGTCTGCCTCCTCCCCTCTCGCTGGTGTCTGCCTCCTCCCCTCTCGCTGGTGTCTGCCTCCTCCTCCTCGTTGGTGTCTCCCCTCTCGTTGGTGTCTGCCCCCCTCTCGTTGGTGTCTGCCCCCTCTCGTTGGTGTCTGCCCCCTCTCGTTGGTGTCTGCCCCCTCTCGCTGGTGTCTGCCCCCCTCCCGTTGGTGTCTGCCCCCTCTCGTTGGTGTCTGCCCCCCCTCTCGTTGGTGTCTGCCCCCTCTCGTTGGTGTCTGCCCCCCTCTCGTTGGTGTCTGCCCCCTCTCGCTGGTGTCTGCCCCCTCTCGGTGTCTGCCCCCTCTCGTTGGTGTCTGCCCCCTCTCGCTGGTGTCTGCCCCCCTCTCGCTGGTGTCTGCCCCCTCTCGTTGGTGTCTGCTCTCCCTCTCGCTGGTGTCTGCCTCCTCCTCTCGCTGGTGTCTGCCCCCCCTCTCGTTGGTGTCTGCCCCCCTCTCGCTGGTGTCTGCCCCCCTCTCGTTGGTGTCTGCCCCCTCTCGTTGGTGTCTGCCCCCTCTCGTTGGTGTCTGCCCCCCTCTCGGTGTCTGCCCCCCTCTCGTTGGTGTCTGCCCCCTCTCGTTGGTGTCTGCCCCCCTCTCGTTGGTGTCTGCTCCCCCTCTCGTTGGTGTCTGCCTCCTCCCCTCTCGTTGGTGTCTGCCTCCTCCCCTCCTCGTTGGTGTCTGCCTCCTCTCCTCCCCCTCGTTGGTGTCTGCCTCCTCCCCCTCGTTGGTGTCTGCCTCCTCCCCTCTCGTTGGTGTCTGCCTCCTCCCCTCTCGTTGGTGTCTGCCTCCTCTCCTCCCGTTGGTGTCTGCCTCCTCCCCTCTCGTTGGTGTCTGCCTCCTCCCCTCTCGTTGGTGTCTCCCCTCTCGTTGGTGTCCCCCTCCTCGTTGGTGTCCCCCTCTCGTTGGTGTCTGCCCCCCTCCTCGTTGGTGTCTGCCCCCTCTCGTTGGTGTCTGCCCCCCTCTCGTTGGTGTCTGCCCCCCTCTCGTTGGTGTCTGCCCCCCTCTCGTTGGTGTCTGCCCCCTCTCGTTGGTGTCTGCCCCCTCCTCGTTGGTGTCTGCCCCCTCTCGTTGGTGTCTGCCCCCTCTCGTTGGTGTCCGCCCCCTCTCGCTGGTGCCTGCCCCTCCTCTCGTTGGTGTCTGCCCCCTCTCGTTGGTGTCTGCCCCCCTCTCGTTGGTGTCTGCCTCCTCCCCTCTCGTTGGTGTCTGCCTCCTCCCCTCTCGTTGGTGTCTGCCTCCTCTCCTCCCCTCTCGTTGGTGTCTGCCTCCTCCCCTCTTGTTGGTGTCTGCCTCCTCCCCTCTTGTTGGTGTCTGCCTCCTCCCCTCTCGTTGGTGTCTGCCTCCTCCCCTCTCGTTGGTGTCTGCCTCCTCTCCTCCCCTCTCGTTGGTGTCTGCCTCCTCTCCTCCCCTCTCGTTGGTGTCTGCCTCCTCCCCTCTTGTTGGTGTCTGCCTCCTCCCCTCTTGTTGGTGTCTGCCTCCTCCCCTCTCGTTGGTGTCTGCCTCCTCCCCTCTCGTTGGTGTCTGCCTCCTCTCCTCCCCTCTCGTTGGTGTCTGCCTCCTCCCCTCTCGTTGGTGTCTGCCTCCTCCCCTCTCGTTGGTGTCTGCCTCCTCCCCTCTCGTTGGTGTCTCCCCTCTCGTTGGTGTCTGCCTTCCCTCTTGTTGGTGTCTGCCCCCCCTCTCGTTGGTGTCTGCCCCCTCTCGTTGGTGTCTGCCCCCCTCTCGTTGGTGTCTGCCCCCCTCTCGTTGGTGTCTGCCCCCCTCTCGTTGGTGTCTGCCCCCCTCTCGTTGGTGTCTGCCCTCCCCTCTCGTTGGTGTCTGCCCCCTCTCGTTGGTGTCTGCCCCCTCTCGTTGGTGTCTGCCCCCTCTCGTTGGTGTCTGCCCCCTCCCGTTGATGTCTGCCCCCTCCCGTTGATGTCTGCCCCCTCCCGTTGGTGTCTGTCCCCCTCCCGTTGGTGTCTGCCCCCTCCCGTTGGTGTCTGCCCCCTCCCGGTGGTGTCTGCCCCCTCCCGTTGGTGTCTGCCCCCCTCCCGTTGGTGTCTGCCCCCTCCCGTTGGTGTCTGCCCCCCTCCCGTTGGTGTCTGCCCCCTCTCGCTGGTGTCTGCCCCCCTCTCGTTGGTGTCTGCCCCCCTCTCGTTGGTGTCTGCCCCCCTCTCGTTGGTGTGTGCCCCCTCCTCGTTGGTGTCTGCCTCCTCTCGTTGGTGTCTGCCCCCCTCTCGTTGGTGTCTGCTCCCCCTCTCGTTGGTGTCTGCCCCCTCTCTCGTTGGTGTCTGCCCCCCTCTCGTTGGTGTCTGCCCCCCTCTCGTTGGTGTCTGCCCCCCTCTCGTTGGTGTCTGCCCCCCTCTCGTTGGTGTCTGCCCCCCCTCTCGTTGGTGTCTGTCCCCCCTCTCGTTGGTGTCTGTCCCCCCCTCTCGTTGGTGTCTGCGCCCCTCCCCTCTCGCTGGTGTCTGTCCCCCCCTCCTCGTTGGTGTCTGTCCCCCCTCTCGTTGGTGTCTGCGCCCCTCCCCTCTCGTTGGTGTCTGCCTCCTCCCCTCTCGTTGGTGTCTGCCTCCTCCCTCTCGTTGGTGTCGCCCCTCTCGTTGGTGTCTGCCCCCCCTCTCGTTGGTGTCTGCCCCCCCTCGTTGGTGTCTGCCCCCTCTCTCGTTGGTGTCTGCCCCCCTCTCGTTGGTGTCTGCCCCCCTTCTCGTTGGTGTCTGCCTCCTCTCGTTGGTGTCTCCCCTCTCGTTGGTGTCTGCCTCCTCCCCTCCCGTTGGTGTCTGCCTCCTCTCCCGTTGGTGTCTGCCTCCTCCTCTCCCGTTGGTGTCTGCCTCCTCCCCTCCCGTTGGTGTCTGCCTCCTCTCCCGTTGGTGTCTGCCTCCTCTCCCGTTGGTGTCTGCCTCCTCTCCCGTTGGTGTCTGCCTCCTCCCCTCCCGTTGGTGTCTGCCTCCTCTCCCGTTGGTGTCTGCCTGGCTTTAGTGCTTCCGAGAACCAGTGAGGACGCAACAAACCTATGCGAAAACGAGGCCCCCGTGGCGCGAGACTCCGTGGCGCTATTTTCAACTGTGATCGAAGCGCTATTCTGCCCTAGTGCTGGACACGGACAGACACGATTTAACCAGCAGTTTATAAACTAACTAGTCCGATGACATTAAATGTAGGTAAAGGTAAACAAAAAGCTGAACAAACGTACGCGTTCTAGACAATATGTCTTAATCTAGATAACATTTACAAGTGCAGGGCGCCCATAGTGATCACACAAAAGTGAAAAAGAACAGGACGCTGTGTATACCAAAGGCAAATGAGGGGACCGATTCAGCTGAAAACATTAGTCCAACATTGTTATTCGCCTCCTCCAAGTAACGGATTGGTTTCATACAAGGCAACGCGCCTCGAAGTCGTGATTTACACCCCTGGGCCCTGGTTTTTAAAAGCGCGGCCCATGGTCTCACGGGAGTCACACTGGCAACCGTGAAGCCTGAAGATAACTCGGTGGGCCGGAGTGCTGTGGGTTCGACTCTCTGAGAACCGACCTCGACTTTCATCCTTCTGAGATCATTGCACGGCACATACCATGGGCGCGAATGACGCGCATTATTCGAGCGCCGAGAGGGCGGTGAGCGCTATAACAATGGGCAGCGTTATCCGTGTTTAATCTCACTTTCATTGTGTACTCGTGTCAATATTAGGATGTGATTTCGGTCTACAATTCTTCACCAGGGGGATGGTGCACCGACCCTGGAGACCCCTCAAGCCTGAGGGAGTTTTACTTCAGTGGGAGTTCAGTCATGGCCGCGAGCTCCACAGACAATAACCATTTAAATGTGCCTAAGAAGGGAGGGGCGCGAATTCCAAGGAGGGGGCCGGTGCGATTAATTACTGAGCACAAAGAGGCGTTGTTGGTTGGCCAGGGGGTGAGATTTGTATGTGTAAAGGGTAATTAACAGGTTTGCCAGGGGGGCGGGAGGGCAGGGGTGAAGGCAACATTGAAAACAGGAGGAAGTCAGGAATCAGCCCTGTTTGAAGCTTAGAACACAATCACGGCAGGGGTGGGCGAAACGTTGACCTTTGACACCTCCATGCAAGGTCTCTCTTTAAGGAAGTCAGTGTATGGGAGAGACCAGATAAACGGTAACCGTGTGATCGTGTCCACAATTGCCATCCGGGGCTTTTGGTGACATCATACAGGCACAAGGCCAAAGGGCGAGTAGTTTGTAAATATAACCAGTACCAGAGATGGCAGTCCAGGACAAGGTTTTCACCTTACCCATTATTATTTTTTATTTTGCATTCTTTTGGGTAGTTAAACCGAAAAAGTGATCGTCGTCAAAGTGCAGCTAACAATGGGCAATGCTTTGAGTTACAATATGTAGGCTGTGTTTGCCTTTCGTGAATGAATTGTTGCTAAAACAATGGACAATGGTGATGGACGCTAGGTTTATGCGATTCTGTGGCTGCGGCGTTTACAACATAATTAACGATTTGCTGCATTAGCCACATAATATACCTAATTTGGAGATTTCAAAAACTGCTGCTTCTAGTTTAAATGGATGGGCCTGACACTGCCAGAGAAAGTGCTGCATAGCGTGCACGTGTTTCTGCATTATGCTGGTGAAATCCATATTTGACAGGCGTCTGCGAAATATGTTTGATATTTCATTGTTTCCTGTAAAATATGTTATACCACCGCACTTTGTGCATTCCAAGCACTTAAGCATGTCATATCACACATACATATACAGAATTATAGATTGGTAACAGGGAATTACGGGGTATATGTTTCACTGAGGGTTCTGAGTTACATCAAATAGACAATGAGAGCAAAGCTCAGTTTGTCTGCGAGTCACTCATCTCCGCAGGGAAAAGCATTCCCGCAATTCACTTTTCACCCATCTATCATTTTATGTTCTGTATGGCTCCCAGAATCACCTGCCCCTACTACACAGGGTAAAGTAGTAACGGGGGAGCCATACATAACATGGCCTCCTGCCGCCCACCCATCATTCTCTGTGCCTCCCTCCTCCCCAGAAGCTGGACTCCCTGCCCCTCTGCGCTGCTCTGACAGGATCTTACAGAACCATGCCGGGGTAGGCAGGGTTCCCTTATGTTGTAGCATCAGAGGTTAACATAACTTGTTACCCACAAGCAGCAAACCCCTGCTGTGTGTGTCCTTTTGTTAAGGGGTGGTGGTTGGCCGGCCGGCCACAGATGGGCACCAGGCCCTGTGCCTAACTGCTGGGAGTGGTTTATGATCAGAACACCACAGTTACTGAAAAAACACGTTTATATTGAATTTATGGTCTTCACTTAAAAAAACAGTTAAAGTACAGTTATGGATATCCATTTAAAAAACTGAAATTAGTAAGTGCTGGTTAGTTCCACAATGCATAACTCGCACAACAGCCATGCAAACCCTAACTCACACCACACTCACAATCTGTATATCAATAAATAACACATAAAAGCCCAATGTAATTAAATAACACACATTCACTCCACTAAAAAATACTACAGTCTTGTCTCATTCATGGTGGTAAGAGTAGTGTGCTATGTAATCTCACCTATACCACTATTTGCTACATTTGTAATTGCATCTGTTTCATTAAGGTAAGATTATTAGCATTGCATTTGGTATACGAGGTATGGATTTCACGGCATTGTGCAAGTCGTGAATTGTGGAGCTAACCGTAACTGGTGACCATATGTATTCGCTCATCATACAAGGGAGCAGGAATGTCCATCAGCGTATGTTCGACGGGCGAGACCCTTCATGCATGTAAGCATTACACGCGTCATGGTGGGTGCAGTATGTACGTACTTGTCGCTGCCAATATCGAGCACCACCAACAGACCGCCAGGCACATCTAGTCTGCTCACCTACCTGCAAGTTAGACCCCAGAGGGCCCCAAGTCTCCAACCACCCCTTTCCTTCTTGTTGCTCACTCCTTCTCACAATGCTTTGCTCCCCCTGCACCCACCATGGCGTGTATAGTATTTATATATGTGGAGGTTCTAGCCAGTCAACCATAGGCAGGTGACCATCTCTGCTCCCTTCTGTGACCTCCTCAACAATACAGGTTCTGAGATCAGAGCTGTGAGTGACCGGTGCGTGTGCTCAGGAGCGTCTTCTTAGCGATAACGCTTCCAGAGTGAGAATGTTGTATTACCACAGTCTGAATCCTAGTAGAGAAAGGTCTGGATTCAGGACAAAGTGTTCCAAAGGAACATAATAAATGCTCCAGAACCAGAATATAGAGTCCATATACTAAAGATTCCAGAATCAAATGAATGTACACTAACAGCGAAGGTTCCGAAACTCAACATAGTGTCCCAACACTAAAGATTCCAGAATCAGATGATAGTGCAGTACCAGAGAAGGTTCCGGAGCTGAACATATTGTCCGGACACTAAAGATTCCAGAATCAGAGGATAGTGCACTACCAGAGAAGGTTCCGGAGCTGAACATAGTGTCACAACACTAAAGATTCCAGAATCAGAGGATAGTGCACTACCAGAGAAGGTTCCGGAGCTGAACATAGTGTCCCGACACTAAAGATTCCAGTATCAGGTGACTGTACACTGATAGTGAAGTTTCCAGAGCTGAACATAGTGTCCCAACACTAAAGGTTCCAGTATCAGGTGACTGTACACTGATAGGGAAGTTTCCAGAGCTGAACATAGTGTCCCAACACTAAAGATTGCAGAATCAGATGATAGTGCACTACCAGAGAAGGTTCCGGAGCTGAACATAGTGTCCCGACACTAAAGATTCCAGAATCAGATGATTGTACACTAATAGTGAAGGTTCCGGAACTGATCATGGTGTCCGAACACTAAAGATTCCAGTAACAGGTGACTGTACACTGATAGTGAAGTTTCCAGAGCTGAACATAGTGTCCCAACACTAAAGGTTCCAGTATCAGGTGACTGTACACTGATAGTGAAATTTCCAGAGCTGAACATGGTGTCCCAACACTAAAGATTCCAGACTCAGATGATTGTGCACTAACAGTGAAGGTTCCGAAACTGAACATAGTGTCCCAACACTAAAGATTCCAGAATCAGATGATAGTGCACTACCAGAGAAGGTTCCGGAGCTGAACATAGTGTCCCGACACTAAAGATTCCAGACCCAGATGATTGTGCACTAATAGTGATGGTTCTGGGACTGATGATTGTACACTAATAGTGAAGGTTCTGGAACTGAATATAGTGTCCCAACACTAAAGATTCCAGAATCAGATGATTGTGGACTAACCGTGATGGTTCCGGAACTGATGATTGTACACTAATAGTGAAGGTTCTGGAACTGAATATAGTGTCCCAACACTAAAGATTCCAGAATCAGATGATTGTGGACTAACAGTGAAGGTTCCGGAACTGATGATTGTACTAACAGTGAAGGTTCTGGAGCTGAACATAGTGTCCCAACACTAAAGATTCCAGACCCAGATGATTGTGCACTATTAAGTGATGGTTCTGGAACTGATGATTGTACACTAATAGTGAAGGTTCTGGAACTGAATATAGTGTCCCAACACTAAAGATTCCAGAATCAGATGATTGTGGACTAACCGTGATGGTTCCGGAACTGATGATTGTACACTAATAGTGAAGGTTCTGGAGCTGAATATAGTGTCCCAACACTAAAGATTCCAGAATCAGATGATTGTACACTAACAGTGATGGTTCCGGAACTGATGATTGTACACTAATAGTGAAGGATCCAGAGCTGAACATGGTGTCCGAACACTAAAGATTCCAGAATCAGATGACTGTGCACTGTTCGGTTCCGGAATCTTCACTGTTGTACTGTCCCAATACTAAAGATTCCAGAATCAGATGAGTGTACATTAACAGTGTTGGTTCCGGGACTGATGATTGTACACTAATAATGAAGGTTCCGGAGCTGAGCATGGTGTCCGAAGACTAAAGATTCCAGAATTAGATCATTGTACACTGTTCAGCTCTGGAACCTTTACTGTTATACTGTCCCAATACT
The DNA here is from genome assembly GCA_963921515.1 of Calotriton arnoldi. Classification (NCBI taxonomy): domain Eukaryota; kingdom Metazoa; phylum Chordata; class Amphibia; order Caudata; family Salamandridae; genus Calotriton; species Calotriton arnoldi. Next base: position 495,151 of record CAWUFW010006113.1, on the reverse strand, counting down.
AAAGATTCCAGAATCAGATCATTGTACACTGTTTAGCTCCGGAACCTTTACTGTTATACTGTCCCAATACTAAAGATTCCAGAAACAGATGATTGTACACTAACAGTGATGGTTCAGGAACTGATGATTGTAATAATGAAGGTTCCGGAGCTGAACATGGTGTCCGAACACTAAAGATTCCAGAATCAGATGATTGTACACTGTTCAGCTCCGGAACCTTTACTGTTATACTGTTCCAATACTAAAGATTCCAGAATCAGATGATTGTACACTGTTCAGCTCCGGAACCTTTACTGTTATACTGTTCCAATACTAAAGATTCCAGAATCAGATGATTGTGGACTAACCGTGATGGTTCCGGAACTGATGATTGTACACTAATAGTGAAGGTTCCGGAGCTGAACATGGTGTCCGAACACTAAAGATTCCAGAATCAGATGACTGTGCACTGTTCAGTTCCGGAATCTTCACTGTTGTACTGTCCCAATACTAAAGATTCCAGAATTAGATGAGTGTACATTAACAGTGTTGGTTCCGGGACTGATGATTGTACACTAATAATGAAGGTTCCGGAGCTGAGCATGGTGTCCGAAGACTAAAGATTCCAGAATTAGATCATTGTACACTGTTCAGCTCTGGAACCTTTAGTGTTATACTGTCCCAATACTAAAGATTCCAGAATCAGATCATTGTACACTGTTTAGCTCCGGAACCTTTACTGTTATACTGTCCCAATACTAAAGATTCCAGAAACAGATGATTGTACACTAACAGTGATGGTTCAGGAACTGATGATTGTAATAATGAAGGTTCCGGAGCTGAACATGGTGTCCGAACACTAAAGATTCCAGAATCAGATGATTGTACACTGTTCAGCTCCGGAACCTTTACTGTTATACTGTTCCAATACTAAAGATTCCAGAATCAGATGATTGTACACTGTTCAGCTCCGGAACCTTTACTGTTATACTGTTCCAATACTAAAGATTCCAGAATCCGATGATTGTACACTGTTCAGCTCCGGAACCTTTACTGTTATACTGTCCTAATACTAAAGATTCCAGAATCAGATGATTGTACACTGTTCAGCTCCGGAACCTTTACTGTTATACTGTTCCAATACTAAAGATTCCAGAATCAGATGATTGTACAGTGTTCAGCTCCGGAACCTTTACTGTTATACTGTCCTAATACTAAAGATTCCAGAATCAGATGATTGTGGACTAACGGTGATGGTTCCGGAACTGATGATTGTACGCTAACAGTGAAGGTTCTGGAGCTGAACATAGTGTCCCAACACTAAAGGTTCCAGTATCAGGTGACTGTACACTGATAGTGAAGTTTCCAGAGCTGAACATAGTGTCCCAACACTAAAGATTCCAGAATCAGATGATAGTGCACTACCAGAGAAGGTTCTGGAGCTGAATATAGTGTCCCGACACTAAAGATTCCAGAATCAGATGATTGTGCACTAACAGTGAAGGTTCCGGAACTGATGATTGTACACTAATAGTGAAGGTTCCGGAGCTGATCATGGTGTCCGAACACTAAAGATTCCAGAATCAGATGACTGTACACTGATAGTGAAATTTCTAGAGCTGAACATGGTGTCCCAACACTAAAGATTCCAGAATCAGATGACTGTGCACTGTTCAGTTCCGGAATCTTCACTGTTGTACTGTCCCAATACTAAAGATTCCAGAATCAGATGAGTGTACATTAACAGTGTTGGTTCCGGGACTGATGATTGTACACTAATAATGAAGGTTCCGGAGCTGAGCATGGTGTCCGAAGACTAAAGATTCCAGAATTAGATCATTGTACACTGTTCAGCTCTGGAACCTTTACTGTTATACTGTCCCAATACTAAAGATTCCAGAATCAGATCATTGTACACTGTTTAGCTCCGGAACCTTTACTGTTATACTGTCCCAATACTAAAGATTCCAGAAACAGATGATTGTACACTAACAGTGATGGTTCAGGAACTGATGATTGTAATAATGAAGGTTCCGGAGCTGAACATGGTGTCCGAACACTAAAGATTCCAGAATCAGATGATTGTACACTGTTCAGCTCCGGAACCTTTACTGTTATACTGTTCCAATACTAAAGATTCCAGAATCAGATGATTGTACACTGTTCAGCTCCGGAACCTTTACTGTTATACTGTTCCAATACTAAAGATTCCAGAATCCGATGATTGTACACTGTTCAGCTCCGGAACCTTTACTGTTATACTGTCCTAATACTAAAGATTCCAGAATCAGATGATTGTACACTGTTCAGCTCCGGAAAATTTACTGTTATACTGTTCCAATACTAAAGATTCCAGAATCAGATGATTGTACAGTGTTCAGCTCCGGAACCTTTACTGTTATACTGTCCTAATACTAAAGATTCCAGAATCAGATGATTGTGGACTAACGGTGATGGTTCCGGAACTGATGATTGTACGCTAACAGTGAAGGTTCTGGAGCTGAACATAGTGTCCCAACACTAAAGGTTCCAGTATCAGGTGACTGTACACTGATAGTGAAGTTTCCAGAGCTGAACATAGTGTCCCAACACTAAAGATTCCAGAATCAGATGATAGTGCACTACCAGAGAAGGTTCTGGAGCTGAATATAGTGTCCCGACACTAAAGATTCCAGAATCAGATGATTGTGCACTAACAGTGAAGGTTCCGGAACTGATGATTGTACACTAATAGTGAAGGTTCCGGAGCTGATCATGGTGTCCGAACACTAAAGATTCCAGAATCAGATGACTGTACACTGATAGTGAAATTTCTAGAGCTGAACATGGTGTCCCAACACTAAAGATTCCAGACTCAGATGATTGTGCACGAACAGTGAAGGTTCAGAAACTGATGATTGTAATAATGAAGGTTCCGGAGCTGAACATGGTGTCCCAACACTAAAGATTCCAGAATCAGATGATAGTGCACTACCAGAGAAGGTTCCGGAGCTGAACATAGTGTCCCTACACTGAAGATTCCAGAATCAGATGATTGTGCACTAGTAGTGAAGGTTCCGGAACTGATGATTGTACTAACAGTGAAGGTTCTGGAGCTGAACATAGTGTCCCAGCACCAAAGATTCCAGAATCAGATGATTGTGGACTAACCATGATGGTTCCGGAACTGATGATTGTACACTAATAGTGAAGGTTCTGGAGCTGAATATAGTGTCCCAACACTAAAGATTCCAGAATCAGATAATTGTACACTAACAGTGATGGTTCCGGAACTGATGATTGTACACTAATAGTGAAGGTTCCGGAGCTGAACATGGTGTCCGAACACTAAAGATTCCAGAATCAGATGACTGTACACTGTTCAGTTCCGGAATCTTCACTGTTATACTGTCCCAATACTAAAGATTCCAGAATCAGATGAGTGTACATTAACAGTGATGGTTCCGGGACTGATGATTGTACACTTATAATGAAGGTTCCGGAGCTGAACATGGTGTCCGAAGACTAAAGATTCCAGAATTAGATCATTATACACTGTTCAGCTCCGGAACCTTTACTGTGATACTGTCCCAATACTAAAGATTCCAGAATTAGATGATTGTACACTGTTCAGCTCCGGAACCTTTACTGGTATACTGTCCCAATACTAAAGATTCCAGAATCAGATGATTGTGGACTAACAGTGATGGTTCCGGAACTGATGATTGTACACTAACAGTGAAGGTTCTGGAGCTGAACATAGTGTCCCAACACTAAATATTCCAGACTCAGATGATTGTGCACTAACAGTGAAGGTTCCGAAACTGAACATAGTGTCCCAACACTAAAGATTCCAGAATCAGATGATTGTGCACTAGTAGTGAAGGTTCCGGAACTGATGATTGTACACTGTTCAGCTCCGGAACCTTTACTGTTATACTGTCCCAATACTAAAGATTCCAGAATCAGATGATTGTACACTAACACCGATGGTTCCGGAACTCATGATTGTACACTAACAGTGAAGGCAACTATAAGGGTTCTGGCGTCAGAACAGCGTGACGATGCCGAAAACATCCCATCAGCATGGATTTTGTTGTCAGAGTGGTGCCTTCTCACCCTTGAGAACAAGAACGGTTATGGAATCAGAATCAGACACTCCAACAAGAGGTCTGAAGTAAGTCACAGCATCCCAAGGCAGCATTCCAGGATTGGAACAATGGGATTCAGAGCAAGACATTCTACTGTATGATCTGCTCAACAGCAAGGGGTGCAAAATTAGTACATGATGGTCACACCAACAACATCTCTAACGGATTCTAGAGTCTGGAAAAAGGCACTAGCCATAGTGACTTCAAAAACTGGGCTTCAGGAATAAGAGTTATGTAGATTTGTAGAGCGCACTATCACCTAGGATTGTTTACTGCACTGAGCAGGTGTGAGTGGAGGCACACCTAGGGCCTACTGGGACTACTCGAAAAGCCAGGTCTTCAGCTCCTTGCGGGACTTGAGAAGTGAGGAGGAGCCCTTATATGTAGTGGCAGGTCGCTCCACGCTTTAGGAGTGATGTAGGAGAAGGCTCGATCTGCCGGATCTGGTTTTCCGTGTGCGGAGGTGATCTACAAATCCCAACAATAACAGTTCCAAAAGAGAACAGTGAGACCCGACCCGGAACCCTTCCAACAAGAAGCATTCTGGAATTCGAGTGAGAAACTCATCTGCGACGCACACAACAGTACCTGTTTCAAAATCAGAAAAGCATGTTCCACTTAACCACCCCCAAGATGGAGACAAGCGAGAGACCGTAACAGTATCTATCGGTTCTAAAATCAACACCCCATGCTCCCACCAGTGACCAGGCAGAAAGATAAGCTTCTTGAAGCAAAAAGATGTCTTTCATTCACAGCCTCACGCAACATCTGTTTTTCTGACGAGCCAGCCTCCTGAAAAACAAGCATTTGCAATGCAATAGGTCTCGCATTTACGTGAGTTTAAGCTATTGGTATTGTAAATGACTATGCCTTTTATTTATGTCTTAAAAACGAAAACAAATATAAATGGCATTGTCATTTGCAATGTCAATAGCTCAAACTCGCGTAAATGTCAGACCTATTGCATTGCAAATGCTTGTTTAGGTAAAAGTGCCGGCCTTTCACCACAACAGAACCAAGCCTCGCGTGACGAGCCTGGCTCTAGCCCCGCCTGTGCCCCTCACGCAGGAGAAAACAGCAAATTAATTAAATAAACAAGCGCAGCCGCAAAAGTGAAAGCGGACCGCGCTGCAAATAAAAAAATAAATAAACAAAATGGTGCTGTTAGCCATGATAAAGCAGACTGTGTAGCATGACCAGTAAAAGGTCCAGTCCTTATGGGCGGTAATAAATGGAGACAAGGCGGTACCAAGGAGGGACTAAAAAGCCTATTTACCAATCAGAAGCCAGCATTTAAGAAGGACAAGGACACAAAGCCAATGACAAATGTGGGCGGAGAGTGGACAAGGCTTCCACAGCATACCCTACTACAGCATGCCTCGCAGAGCGAGCAGTGCATGCGCGCTGCCACTAAGCTCGACCTAAAAAGGAGCTGCAGACACGCATCATTAAATATGTCTGGGGAGTTGAAAAAGCGAGACTTGACAAAAAATGTCTGATGGCTTCGCTGGAAAAAGGAGGCCTGGCTTTACCAGACCTCTCCAAATACTACCATGCGGCCCACCTCCATATACTGTTAGAGTGGTCCATGCACGAATCCGAAAAAACATTGGTTGTTTATGGACTGGGCATAGAGTTATGGGACCTCCCATGGATACTTAAAACAAACAGACCCAGAATGATTTATCTCTCTGAAGTAACTAAAACGGCCCTGGAAATATGGGACGCCATATCCGTGTTGCAGGGCCTTACCACAGCAGTGGCACCATACACACCGATTCACCCTAGCTTCACTCCAAGTCTAGGTAAAGGGAGGTTTCAAAATTGGAGAAAAGGAGGGTGCCTCATGATCATAGCAAAACCAAAGGGGATGATGGACAGAGTGTTGAACATTGCGAGCACTCACCCCCAGTCAACTGATCTGGGTTTAATCCATCATCATTCTTTAGCTCACTCCGCCACCCCAGTTCAGACATGGCCATATGCAAATCAGTCTGACCCTGTGCCTCATGGGAACAGTCCAGCCCGAACTGCCAAGCCATGTCTTCCCTGGACCGGAAACTAGCATCCTGGGACCGGTTTCTGGCTTACAGCCGTCATCAGCCAGGCTATCTTGAATCCAGTGGCAAAGTGAGCAAGGGACCCACATCTGGGCATACCCTACCAACTTAGGGCGAACATAGCAAAACCAAAGGGGATGATGGACGGAGTGTTGAACATTGCAAGCACTCACCCCCAGTCAACTGATCTGGGTTTAATCCATCATCATTCTTTAGCTCACTCCGCTACCCCAGTTCAGACATGGCCATATGCAAATCAGTCTGACCCTGTGCCTCATGGGAACAGTCCAGCCTGAACTGCCAAGCCATGTCTTCCCTGGACCGGAAACAAGCATCCTGGGAAGACATGGCTTGGAAGTTGTGTTTTTTTTTTTTTGGCCATGCAAGAATAGCCTGTGGGGGCATTGGGATTTGGTTGCAGGGCATGACAACCTGGAGTGAGACATGCCACTCCGGATCCTGTTAAGTGACATGGCTATATGTATCTAATATGCCAATAAAATTTGTAATGCAAAAAAATGGTTTGTGATATGGTCTGAGACATATTTTGTTTGCTCCATTCTGTATTGCTCAATCAGCCTCAACACTGATATGCCCAATTTTTCCACGTGTGCAAAATTCCTGCAACTCTCCCCCTGAGGTGCATTCAATAAATAGTCATACTTAGGAGTGCCTTAATCCAGCGCTGACAGAAGCTCCCAGGACTGCCGGGAATCTTCCAGGCTAATGTATCTCAAGATGCAAAGCGTGCCATCGCCTTGAATGAAATTAGTAAAATACACTTTGCCGGTGCACTTTGAAAATTATGTGTGATGAGTTACTTGTAGATTACGGTTCTTTCAGGAATTGTGGCAATGCACATATTGCAGCTATTAATTTGTGCAGGTAGTCGTCACTAAAACTCATTTTTGGGGACTGGGACTTATCTTTTTGGTCCAATTTTTTTAAAACGCTATTTTCAGCTTTCCTTATATTTTCAGACTTTGACTCAGCACAGCAGATAGAAAGGCAGAAAGTGGAAAATGGAGGCGAAAGATAGCACAACAGTGACGCAGGGAGAAAGCTGGTATGAAAAAAACCTGTAAAATTCAGATAAAGAGACAGGACATGCATGGTGGTGGAAAAGAGGCATGCAGTGGAGTGATGTTCGACTAACCCCGGCATCCGAACGCATAATAAAACAAGCGCGCGGTGGGAGCGTGTCAGCGCGCGATGGGAGCGGAGACGCCATGCGCGTGCACATCGCCTGTCCGTGCGCGCACATGGTTTGTCTCCCTTTGCGCACCAAACCCACAACAATAGTCTCGCCAAGGCGAAAGCTGCGCATGCGCTGCGTTCGCTAGGCGAGACCTAACAAGGAATTCCAATTCTGAGAAGTTTGTTCTCAACCACGACACTTCCAAAATAAAGTTTTGGCAACAAAATGCAGCCATACCCACCCATGACGTTTCCAACAACGAGAGATACACAACTAAAACGAGTAACCATTAGCTGAGGTAAAAAAAAAACACCTGCTGGTAACTGCTGAAAGAAACGACTGAAACGCTACATTGAAACTATCCCATCATGATGGCCCTCCTTATCATTACCCCCACCACCACCAACTACTCCTGGAGTACGACTGGGGTCTTTTTGGTGATAACGTTACGAAATTAAAGATGGCGGAAATTAAAGATGGCGGAATCTGGGCACAGCCTCTTACAAAAGCTCCAACCCCATGAGCGGGTTACAAGGGAGTACCACGTGGCTGCATAGAACAAATCAGGTATTTTTTGCTACTTGTGAAAATGATGATTGTTTTGCACCAGAGAAGACAGAGAACCGACTTCCTTTTGATTTTGTGCTGTATACATTATTAGAAATGGACAAAAATAAATGTGCTCTTCAAATATGACCGGCTTGGCGCTGGTATCCTGAAAATGGATTTGCAAAATATTTTTGCACATGCGCAAACTTTCTGTGACGTGGCCTGCACCAAATGCTTCTTGCGTCCTTTGTGGCGCCCTAGTAGTAGCCTCTGAGGGCAGCGTGCCCAGCTCTGCTTTGTTACCGGAATCACGAAGATGTTTCGCCCCTTAGTATTACCGTAGCAACTGTGCAGAGCGGAAAAATGGCCGGTAATCTGGTTATTGGACAACATTTCCTCTCCACACAATTATAACCATCTCCATAAGTTCTAGGAGCTGTAGCAGCAATGTGGAGAGGTCCCTAAATATCACATTCCGGTAATCACCAAAGATGTTTCCGGCAGCCTTTTCCCGCCATAAGAGACCTGCTGTAATGACTGGCGGGAACTACGCCTCCACTATTTATTCCCTAGATTACTAGCCCAGACCATGAGTATGGCTGAAGTAACAGCCGCTAATGGTCATAGATGCACCAGGTGAGTGTATAATCAGGTCCCAAATTACCGATTCTTCAGCAGATATGTGGTGGAGACAAATATTGGAATGTGGTATCAGATTAAAGGGGCCATCCAGAGTACAGATTAAAACAATACTCCTCGTCCAGGCGTGCAGGCACTCCCCACCAACAGGCCTTCTAGAATGTTCCTCTGACTGACAGGGGTGTAGCTTGCTCAGTAAGACGGGGGGTGGGGAGTGAGCTTTACATTTTTCAACAATCACACTGGCATATCAGGTTAATTATTATATGAGAAGCAGCGCATGAGGGGGGCTTCAGGGGCAATAGAAAAGTAAAGGACTGCGGAATGTGCAGGTACTTAAAACCAGTGATAGAAGTGCATTTAAAAAAGTATGGGAACTGAGATGCTGCGCACAATGGGGGCAGGGTGCGTGAACGTGGGGGGGTGGTCAAAAACGTGGCTAAAAAAGCAAAATATTCTGTATGTAAATTAGGTCTTCCACCTTCAGGTAATTTCATTCAAAATAACTCACAGACTAAATGAAAATTAAATGCTTAGCTATGTTAATGAGTGGGACAAGCACTGTCGTATATTATGAAACCTCTATTAGTTAATGCAGTGGCGTGCTAGGCCCCTGCGTTTTGCCGCCCGCGGCGGCCTAATGAAATAGCGAGGTGGTGCTGCAGATTCTTGCCGCAGGTAAGAGTGGGGGCGGGGGGCCGGCCGTCGCCCCCAAAACTCGTGCCGCCTGGGGCGGTCCGCCCCCACAGCCAGGGCCAGACGGGGAATCAAAACAGGTCCTGGCAAACTGCTCGGCTGGCCTCCAGGGAGGGGGTGCGGCCGAGCTGTTTGTAAGGGTCGGTTTCTGCCGATTTTGTTACAGGGGGCCGATATTGCAGGCCCCCAGTAACAAAAACAACCCCCCAGGAGCCCAAAACCGGCCCCCACCCTGGCGGCCCACCGGGGAAACGCCTGGTGCCCGCTACGGCCAGTCCGGCCCTGCCCACCTCCCCCTCCCCCTAGCTACGTCACTGAGTTAATGCACTGCACCAGAGAGCGCCAGAATTGAATCCTGATTGGTGCAGTGGAGAACTATGACATGTATATTTAGTGCTACGAGGTCCCAGTCTGTGACAGAAAGCACTGTGAATATTTAATTCATTATTTTAAACTTGCATTGCACACAGTATAAGATAGGCTGCTGCAAAATCCACAAAAAGGTTTAAGATTAAAAAAATGCATCCAAAATATAGATTACAAGACTACATGTTGTACACATTCTTAAAGATAAATGTCTTTTGAAAGCACACGCTTCGCAGCTCAGCTTGTGGCTCCCTTACAATACCGCCACAAGAATACATCTGTCATCGGGCAGCTTCAGGTGATTCCATCAGTTATAGCCAGTAATGGCTTCCAAGCACCATTTACATTTGCAGATTGACCAGTTGTGCACATTTACATTTTGTTCAGGCAGCAGGCACCCTAGCAGGAGGGCTTGTTTAGCTCTCTGCCCCTGCCTCGGTTTAACAACGCAGGACGCTCCCTGCCTTACACTTCGTTGAAGCATTTCAGCTGTTGAAATTATTGTCTTTTCACAAAAAGCAGGGGAACTGCTTT